>PVKS010023176.1:0-32711 GCA_004027875.1 Aplodontia rufa
CTTGGAGAGGTTTTCAGATCATAGGGTCAGAACCCTCAATGAATGGAATTCATGACCTTGTAAAAAGATCTAAAAGAGCCCCTTGTCTTTCTGTCTTGTGAGGTTAAAATAAGAAGTCAGCTCTCTGTGAGGAAGCAGACCTTCACCAGACACTGAGTCTGCTGAACCCTTGACCTTGGACTTCTCAGCCTACCTTCTATTGTTCATAAGCCACCAGTCTATGGTATTTTGTTATAACATCCTGAACAGACTAAGATATGGGGTAAGCCAGAGGATTGGAACTTTGAGTAAGTCTACTCATGTAACACGATGACTGGCTCTGGAGTTTGATCAACCCAATCCTGTGGTTACCCAAGACTTAGGAGTTAGTATCTTGTGGAACATCACTAGACCTTAGGCAGGTTTCTATATTGCAGTATATGCAGCAGCAACATTCAAGTGATCAGGAATTGGAGACTCATGATCAAATCTGTTTGGGGTATACTGGGCCAAGCACACAGAGTTAAACATGTTCGTTTATCCACTCTCTTCCCTTCATTCCCTGTGGAATACACTTCTTTCCACTCTCACTTGGTCCTACATGATTTGTGTGGAATTATCCCACCCCTAGCTAAAGAGTAAGGATTCAACCCTGTTCTGGTGTACAAGAGTAGCTTATCCCCCAGGCCACAGTGACCAGATAAAGGCCGACAATAGGCTAGAAACTGGCAAATCACACTTAGGCTCAGATTTGGCAAATTCTTAATATTTTTGGAACATACGCATATAAAGATGAAAAGATTTTCCAATATACTCCTAATATTGGTTTATGAGATAATATACTTCTTATTTTGCTTAAGTTTGTCGGTATCAAATATTACTTTCAACTGGAAGATTCCTAATATATATTTCTAATATGTATATGTATATATATATGTATATGTATATATATATGTATATGTATATATATGCATATATTTCATTTCCTGAGATTCAGATCTAATAGATCTGCTTAAAAATCTTCAGGGCTCACCATTTATATAGGATAAAGTCCAAATACTTACCTAATTATTGTTAATATGAGCTCAACTCTAATGTAATCCATATGTTCTCTTTTACTGATTTATGAATAACAGTCAAGAGAGGACAGGGTATTTAGTCTCCATTCTAATTATTATCCTTTTATTATCTTTATTGAGCATTTCTCAACAGATAGGTTTCTTTTCTTTTTTTAAAGAGCAAGGGAGAGTGAGAGAGAGAAAGGGAGAATCAATTTATTTAGTTTTTCATATGGCTTTCATTGCTTTGACACTTTGTTGTGTACATGGTGCTGGGGTTCAAACCCATGTCCTTGTACATGCCAGGCAAGCACTGTAAACAGCAAGCCACTGCTTCAGCCCAAATAGCAGGTTTCTTGTACTTCCTAGAACTGATGTGATTTTCACAATTTTTATTTTTCAAGTGGATTTAGTTATCCCACCTTTTCTTTCTAGCATATTCACTGAGTCTCTTTGCAAAGGCATAATCCTGACAAATGTAGACATTTTAGAGTACACACTTTCTGATTGCTGTATAAGCATTGAGAGAAATTACTGATTTTCAAAGTATAATTCCTGAATCGGTAGCGTCAACATCATCCAGAAAATTCATAGTAATTCACATTCTTGGGCTCAACCTCAAACCCATTGAATCTGGAAATCTGGGTTGGCACCCAGTAATGTGTATTTTAACAAGGTGCAAATAATGATAAAATTTTTGAGCCATTGGTAAAGAGGTTCAGGTTTAGAAAATATCTTGACTGAGGATTCTTTTTTTTTCCGTAAAGCCCAGGATGGATTTTTACTCTTTCATTTTTTTCTTCCACGTTTTTATTGGTGCATTATAGTTGTATGTAATGATGGGATTTATTGTTACATATTCATAAACACACAATATAACAATCACATTTTGCAAAACCACTTCCCAGCACTTCTCCCCCCTCCACCTCCCACCTCCTGGTTCCTTTCTTGGTTGAGGACTCTTAAAACCATATTATTCTTCATGCTCTTTTCCTTCTGTTTCACTAATTTTTACTCTTTTAAGGGACTCATTCTAATCACCTGAGTTTAGTTTAACAATTTCATGCCCTCTTTCTAGGGATGACTATTATCAGGTTCTCATTTTTCTGAAATTTTCCTAAAAGATTGAAAAGTCAAACTAGAGTTTTATTAAATTTGCCCCTGTATCTCTTGCATGGTAGAATTTTGAAATTTCACTTATACAGTCATGTATAACTTAACTATGGGAATACATTGTGTTAAATGCATCATCAGGCAATTTCGTTGTTATTATGGTGTTGTGAACACCATAGAGTAGTTACACAGACCTACATGGTAAGCCTACTATGAACCTAGGCTTTAGTATAATTTTATGATTTTATGTGTCTACCCTTGTATATGAGCTCTATTGTTGACCTAAAGGTTACTGTACTGCATTCAACTCTCCATGTTTTCCCCTCATAGATTCACATTTTTGCTGATTTCAGGCTAATATTAAAATTGCATTTCTAGGCATATAACAACTGATGACATTGTGTGATACCAAACAGCTCATATATATATGGCAAGGGGATATCAATTCAGAATTAAACGCACATCATGGAAACTCCATTAAGGAGGAAAAAATACACCTACATAAAATAAACTTTAACTATGGTTCATCAAAAGTAGTAGAGCTAGACACATAGGAGTCCTAGATAATCAGTTGTGGGTTTAGAGCATTAGTTCTGGAAACAGATTTCCTGGATTCTGATACACTGCTTACTGATGATGGGGCCTCAGGCAAATCCACTGTGCCTCAGTGACTACATTTAAAAAAAATGCTCAGTAAACTTTAGCTAACACTATAGTTGTTCAGACAATATCCTGAGAAAGATGCCCTCTTATAAAAGGAGACAAGGTTTATTTAAATTAAAATCTATCTCTGAAAACACACACAAAGGTTAATATTTTGAAGACCAACAGAACTGATCTGAGAATGATTAACCCCATATTGAGAAATGAAATAATGAATAGTTCTTGTAAACCATAGTTCTGGTAAAACTTTCCGTTTGTACCCAAACTAATGTGACTTCATTTAAAATACAGCAACATTTAGTGTAGTTTCTTATTTACCAAAATCCAGGAATTTGCACCATCTTTGGGTAAAATAAAGGTCTGACTTACTTCTGATCTATGCTTCTTTACACTGACTGCAAATTTGCCCTTTTCTGTTTTAAGATCCTAATTCACTTCTAGCTCTACCACTCGGAAGGTATTACTGTTATGTTTATAAATAGATCAGTCTAAAATTTTTTTTCTCATGCCTGTGAGTATACATTATTATTTGTGGAAATTTTTATAAAATTTTTAAATGGATTAAAGTTTAAGATGCTTGATATATAGCTGTCCAAAGAAGGTATAGTTTCTCTCCAAATGTTTAATCATCCCAGGGATGTCCATAACTTCCTATTTGGATACCATTTGGGCAGCTGGGCTCAGAATTTTATTGATTTTCTACTTTGCACTATATACTATATTGTACACCTGTTATTTAACAGTTATACCCATTGTATTTTTAGTCTTTAAAATTCACTTATATGTTATATGTGTTTCCTTATTTAAAAAATATTGTCAGGCACTTCTTAGACATTATGGACATAGTGGTTATAAAAGTCACTATCATCTTGATGTTAATATTAGTGAAAGAAAATGTAATTTCTTAGAAGGCAGAAACAGATGCATGTTTTGTTTATGCTATTCTTGGTAGAGTGCTGGGAACATAAGTAGGTACTTTAAAAAAATGCCTAGATTATTAAAATGGTTAAAAGGAGAGGGGATAAAAAAGTATATTTTGCACCTCCAAGATACAAAATAATTCCCATGCATTCAACAGAAACTGCAAATGTAAAAAAAAAATGAAAAGAAAAGAATAACAAAAGAACATCAATAGAAAAGAAAATCAGCAGAAGAAAGGGACCACCAGTGGTAGAAGGTGAGGGAGGGGGAAATGCTGGGGAAGGCTAGTGGCCAAATTAATTGTTATATTGTGCACCTGTATGGACACGTACCAACAAATCCCTCATTTTGTGAGCTGTAATGCACCAATAAAAATGTGGAAAAATAAAAAGATTAATCATAAAAATGCATTTTATATTTAAAATAATAGAAACTTTTGAAAAGCTTGATAGGAGAAGGAAACTTGGCAAGTGCATATGTATGAAGTAGAAGATTATTTGCCCTGCAGTGTGCTTTAAAGAAAATCTAGTCACACAGCTTACTTTTTAGGTGAGATGACAGACAAAATACCTGTTTATCAATTAAAAATGACTGAAACTGTGTTCCACACAGCACATCCTGAGCCAATTAGTAGGGACTCATGTGAAGCTCTGGAAAGATCCCTGAGATCAGGTGAGAAAAACAGGGCTTGAGGCTTAGCTTTATCACTTAATAGCTGGGAGGCTTTAGGCAAGTTCAACTTCATAAAACTCATATGTAAAATGGCTCATTCAACCATACAGGGAAGTCGTGAGAATTAAAGGAAAAAGATATTAAAAAAAAAAAGAACTCTATTTTTCTAAATGTTCAATGTTCTTGTATCAAAACAGCATTGAGTTTTGGGTAAGGCCCCTTGCATAGAAAGGTGGTGATGAAGAGAAGCGTGTTTGGGAGAAGGGGAAACTATCTTAACTCACAGTCCCTAAGGACTGCTATGGAATCCAACTCCCCACAACTCTTCAAGAATGCAAATCTTGATCTTCAAGTTTAGCCACAGTGACAGGACACACTTGTGATTTAGACCATTATTGTATGGTAGAGTCAATTACAACATATAATGTATCTCTCTTATTCTGAAATACCTAATAAAGAAAATAAATAGGATCTTTATTTCTCAATATCACTGTGAAAAAGTGTAGCCTATTTTGTAAACAATTTCTTGGCTTATGAGACACTTTGCTGTTAGTTTCTCCATAGATGAAAACGTTGTGAGGCATTCTATGTTTATGAAAGTTATATCAATCTGTGAAGATAACAGAAAGCCTTTTGGGTGGGCAGAAGCAGTAGTCCAAATATTTCATTAAAATTTAGACCAATACTTTGGGTTTTATTCTTATTTATAAATGGCCCCAAAATATTCCTGAAGTTATGCTTCTCATTGACACTTTTAAATATGGCTGTGCACCATATAACAGGATTTCAGTCAATGAAGGATCACATAGATGATGGTATATACCATATAGCAGGCTATATTATCTAGGTTGTGTAGCATACTTTTTTTTTAAAAGAGAGAAGGACAGTGAGTGAGAAAGAGAGAGACAGAGAGAAGTGATTTTTATTGAGTTTTTCACATGGCTTTCATTGCTCTGACACTTAGTTGTGTACGTGGGTGCTGGGGTCTGAACCCGTGTACTCAAGCATGCTACCATGCCGGGAAAGCACCATAATCGTTGAGCCACTGCTCCAGCCCTTGTTTGACATACTTAACACAATACTGAACGTATGATGTTCATCATACTAGAAGGTATGATGTTCACACAATGGCAAAATCATCAAACAATGTATTTGTCACAATGTATCCATAATTAAGCAATGCACAATATATTATACATATATAATATTATTTTATACTTTATTATATATATATATGTGCATATGTGTGTGTGTGTGTGTGTGTGTGTGTGTGTATATATATATATATAATTTAGATTCTGCAAAATATGCTAGACTAAGAATCGCAGACATGGAGATTGGTCCTGACTAACTCTTTCAACACATGGGTGTCACACCTTTGTCTTCCCTTCACCGTCTCGAAATAGAATTAAAGCCTTTTCCACTTGATAATCTTTGATTTGTGCTAGTGTCTTCCTCTATTCTAGTTATATGTTCACATTACTGTGTTTTTTATCAGGTAGTGAGTTCCATGAAGGGAGACACTTATTCTTGTTGTCTTTAGAATAGGGCCTACCACATTATTGATGCTCAAAAATATTGATGCAAATATATTCAATTGAATTGAATATTAAACTCTGATTAATTCTGTAAAAATTCTCTAAGACTAGTTCACACTCCCAGGAAACTTCTTGTTAAATTTGAACCTCAGAAATTCTCAGCATGTGATTTAGAGACATAGAAATCTGAGGAAATAACACTTCTGTTGTATTTCTTAAAGGATATGCTTATCCTGCCAGGGGATGGATCTGCTGAGGGTATTGGTTTAAGATGAATGTAAGGGAGCAAAATGAAGTGACTGAATGTGTTTGTAATTTGAAGGGTTAATGGGAGAAGGTTGTACATAGGTGGCCGAAGTTATCTGTGATAGTTACTAGAAATGACAGGTGATGCCTAAGGCCCATTCAAAATCTGCTTCCCATTTCTTGTTTAACATCCATGCCTTTAAAGTAGAAATATGTTGGGGTTGGAGCAGTGGCTTGGCAGTTGCTGCACTTGCCCAGCCTGCACGAATACATGGTTTCAAACTTCAGCACTCACATACACAGTTAAGCGTCAGAGCAACGAAAGTCATGTGAAAACTCAATAAAAATTGATTCTTTCTCTCTCTCTCTCTCACTGTCCTTCTCTCTTAAAAAAAAAAAGTAGAAATGTGTCCAGCTAAAACCCTGGCTTTGGTAGCCTCCGATGCAAATAGGAGTAGTCATGTGAACCAGTTCTGCTCAATAGTAAAAATCAGTGGGAACATCTGGTTGGGGCTTCCGGGAAGGCTTTGCAAAGAGATAAACTCACTGGACTGCTCCTTTAGTCCCTGTGCTTCCCTCCCTGATGGATGCCTGGAGGAGCAATCAGGAGTATTAAAACCACATTTTACAGTTGGCTTCAATAAGAATACAGAAGAAATTTGGACCTTGATGACATTGAGCCGCAGTACTTATCCTGATCTTTCTATCCAAGGACTTGTTGCATGAGACAAATCAATTTCTTACTCATTTAACTCACTGTTTGATGGGTTTCCTTGAAACTGAACACAGTCTTGATACATTTGCCCTCCAGGGAAAACGTTAGTATATGACTTCCCAAGTCTGATGAGATTCATGCATGCCTAAATTACTCAACTGAAGTAATTCCATCTCAGCCCATGGTATAAGGGAGTTGCTTTGAATGGCACATGGTGTCAAATAATTTTGTTTTTTCCTTTGTTAGTTTCTTCTTAAAATGTAGGGTAAAAGATCCCTGGAAAGTTATCGTAAAGACAAAGATGTAATTTCTGTGGACATCGCTTGATAAGTGCAATTATAATTTTTATGCCTAGGTTTGGCAAAAATCAAATAAGCAACATCATTCACATAATATTGCTTTAATTTTTTTTCTGTCTGGGTGTTATACATATTGCAGAGGCATAATCAGTGAACATTGACGATTTACTTAAATCTTGCTCTTTGTCCTATTTATATAATTTATTGTGTCAGTGGTTCTCAGTGGTATGCTCCTGCAACTCATCATCAGAAAATTTTTCCCAGATGTGCTGAAAAATTTTCATTAATTTGTATATTTTATTTTTTTTGTAATTAAGTACACATGCTCTTGACTGGAAAACACCCCTCCTTTAATCCCAGAGGAGTATTTGGCCTTGAGGATAATTGATTCATGCCCTTCCCACTCCACCCCTATTATTCAAATAGGCATTACTGAAGAAATCAATGCAGTATAAGTTTAACCATTCCTACCATGAAAAGAAGATCCATTATTTTAAAGATTTCTGCAGGATCTGTGTATAACTCTGTTTGGTTTTCTTTTTAATTTCCTATTAATAATGATGTGACCCTAGAATAGGTTTCATCATTAATTTTCAATACTGGAGCACAATTTTCAAACAGAAATCATGATATGTGCAGTCATATTTATCCACAGAGTTAGAGTCTTTGTTCACTGAATTTTAAATCTAGAAACTGGGCCTGTCAACTCATAGCTTGTGAAACAATTAAGAGATAATAAAAACTCATCTATATACTAACAAGAAGGACTCACTATTATATGCAGCTATCATGATACAAATTGTGTTTCTTTTGAGCATAATGTTTGTCTATGGGTGGGTGTGTGTATTTGTACATGTGTGCATTCATATACTCATGTATGTTTGATACATTAGTTCTGATTTACTGAATACACTGAAGGAATGAGAAGAAATGTTTATACCTTAAACTGAAGGAATGGCTTGGTTCTATCTTCTACTCTCCATTTTTATATGAAATATGGACTATAAAACTAAAATTGCATTTGTTAGACTCCTTTGCAGCTAGGTTTCTGGGTGAGATTAGGTTTTCTTAGTTTGATATCCTGATGTCAAGTTTAGAAGGGAATAGTGAGGCAAAGATCACAAGACTGACTGATTTTATTCGCTTCTAATGACCTTACTGGGACACACTTTTCATAGAATACAGACTACATTTTAAATATCTAGCTTGAGGAGTTCTGATAAATTTATACACCTATGGGGCTGGAATGGTAGCTCAGCAGTTACGGCGCTTGCCTTGCATGCGCAAGTACGCGGGTTCAAACTCCAACACCACGTACAGAATGAAGTGTCTGAACAATGAAAGTCCATGAAAAACTAAATAAAAAATTTATTCTGTCTTTCTCTCTCTCTCACTATCCCTCTCTCTTTAAAAAAAGAAACTATGCTCCTATATAACCCATGTCAGTATCAAGGTGTATAATCATTCTTTCACCCTGCAATAGCCCCTTTAAAACTAATGCTCCACCCTGGTCCAGGCAACTATTTATCAGCTTTCAATAGGTAATTAAAATATATTATATTATGCTTATTTCACTCAGAATAATGTTTCTTGTAGTTCATCTGTATTGTTGACATAGTAGGAAGAATTCTAAGATGACCCCTCAAGACTCCCCCACTGCAGTTCATACCTTCTATGTATTACTTAGCCAAATGTGAAATAAGGTACTTTGGTACAGGTTTTTTGTTTTTTTTTTTTTTTTTTTGGTATAATTAAAGTCTCTAATAAGTTTAGAGATATTTGAAACATGGGAGAATTCTGTGGCTTTTGTTAAGTCAGCTCTCAGTTGCTGTGACAAAAATACCTGAGAAAAACTGCTTAAAGAAGGAAGATCTATTTTGGCTCATGGTATCAGAGGTTTCAGTGCATGGTCAACGGTCCCATTGTGTCTGGCTCCGTGGTGAGGCTGACATCACAGCCAGCGGGGAGGGCATGGTACAGCCACACTGCTCATCTTGCAAAGAACAAGAAGTGGAGAGAGGAGAGAGAGAGCGCCAGGGACTGGGGACAAAATCCACCTTGCAAAGACATGAACCCTGTATCCCAGCTCTTCCAACTAGACCCCACCTCATAAAGTTTCCAACACCTCCCTCCACCAGCTTGCAACCAAGCCTTCAATACATGAGTCTTTGGGAAACATTCTAGATCCAAACTACAACAGATTTTAGAGAGAAAACTTCTGTTTTAGAGAAGGCCATGTGAGGCCATCCTCTGGAAACTGAGAACAAACCCTGTTGACAGTCTGCAAGAAAGCTGGGCTTCAGTCTCTCACAACTGTTTGGAACTGAATTCCATCAACAATCACAGGAACTTAGGAAGGCACCCCAAACTTCAGATGAGACTGCAGCCCTGGCCAACACCTTGAATTAAGCCTGATGCGACCTGAATAGGGAACTCAGTTATGTCACGCCAGGCTCTGACCCACTGGACTGTGATTTAATAAATGGGCACTATTTCTAGCCAATAAGTTTATGGTGATATGGTATAAACCAATGCAAAATGAATAAATGTCATTAAGATTGTTCCTTTTTATTAGTAAGTATATTAGTTATCTACTACTTCCTATCAAATGACCAGAAATATGCTGTCTTAAAACAACAAGCATTTATTATCTCAGTTTCTGTAGGTCAGGAATTTGGGAATGGCTTATGTGAATTCTCTGATTCAAGGCTGCTCACAAGTCTGAAAGTCAACTAGGGAAGGGTTCTTTCCAGCCTCACTTGATGTGATTGTTGACAGAATTCAGTTACTTTGGGTTGCTGAACTGGTGGCCTCTGATACTAACTGGCTGCTCAACAGATACAAGGTGGCTGATTCAGGTTGTCATATGGGGCAAGAAAGCAATTTATTGCATCAGATCCAGCATTTGCTAGCAAGACACTACCATCTCTAGTAACATAACCACCAAATTGATGTCCCTCAACAACTGGATATTTTATTTATTAGAAAGAAATAACTCAAAGGGAGGGAGTACATCAGGCTGTGGACATCAGGAAGCTGGGATCTTTCTTTTTTTGATGCACTGTAATTATACATAATATTCTATCATATTCATACATGCACAGAACATAATTTGATTAATATCATTCCCCAGTACTTTCACCTTGGGAAGCTGGGTTCTACAGGAGCAATTTTAGAAATTGTGGACACAGTAAATAGTACTTCATTGTATTTATATATCAGAATTTCTTTATCCATTCATGTACAGAGAGAAATTTAAGTTCATTTGAGATTTAGACCATTTAGAGGGGAAAAAAGTCACTATGAATCTTTAAGCACTAATTGTTATGTGGCATAAGTTCCTTTTATCTTTAATGAAATTTCAAGATCATACAGAAAATCTGTTTTCTTACAAGAAACTTCCTAAAGTGCTTTGCAAGGTGACTGCATCTTTTCATTCTCCCAACGAGGTACAACAACGTATGACAGTTCCTGTTTTCTCTATCTTCACAAACACTTGATGTTGTCAGTGTAATCAGAGCCATATAAAGTACTCCTCAATTTTAATATGCATTTCACTAATTCTTATGCAAGACTTATTATCTTAAGCCCCTTTGCATTTATTTAGTGGCCATTCATACATCTCCTTTTGTGAAATACTTATTTATCCATTGTTCATTTAAATTATTTCACTTTTTATCAGTCATAACAGTTCTTTAAATTTCTTTTTTGTATATATATTACAAGTACTTTTTTTCTCAGATAGTGGCTTATATTTTCATTTTTGCCATTGTCTATTAAAGAATTTTTTTTTTAAAGAAAGAGGGACAGTGAGAGAGAGAGAGAAAGAGAGAAACAATTTTATTTAGTTTTTCACATGGCCTTAGTTGCTCCAACACTCAGTTGTGTACGTGGTGCTGGGGTTTGAACCCGGGTCCTCAAGCTTACAAGGCAAGCTCCGAAACCGCTGAGCCACCGCTCCAGCCCCTAAAGAATATTTTTATATTCAATGAAGTCTATTTTATTTATTTTTCTGTTATGATTAATTTTTTAAATTATATGACAATTCTACATTGCTATGTCAAAATCAAAATGTTTTTATCCTGTAAATTTTTTGATTTTAGTTTTACTTTTTAATGCCTATAATCTATGGTGAGTTAATTTTTCTGCAAACTTTGAAGTAAAGGTTAATGTTTATTTGCTTTTTTTTCACTTATGTAGACTTCCAGTTTTTTCAGCAACATTTGTCAAAAAGACTCCATTAAATTATTTTGTTCAGATTATTATATCTAAAATAAAATGACTATTCATGGTCTACATTTGAACTATTTATATTGTTTCATTGATCTTTATGTGTCTTTGTACCAATATTATGATTTTAGCTACTGCAGATTTATATGAAATCTTTAAATCAAATATAAGTATTCCAAATTGTTCTTTTGTCAAATTTTTTTTGGCTATTCTAAGTCCTTTGTAGTTTCTTTTTTACCTCAAATGGTCAATGTTCCTCCAAAATGTAGTCTGATGAGATTTTGAATGAAATAGTGTGAAATCTATTGATCAATTTAGGGAGAAATGGTAACTTGCAATATTTAGTAATCTGTGATCACAGAGAGTATTGCTTTCCATTTAATTAGGTTTCCTTTAATTTCCCAGCAATATTTTGTAGTTTTCACTGTGCAAGTCTTGCAGTTTGTTAAGTTGTAAGTCTTTCATTGTTTGCATACATGTAAATATCAAAAAAATCACAATTTCCTATTGTTCATGCTATTGTTAGTACATGAAAATACAATTGATTTTTATATTGATCTTTTTGGGGGAAATCTTGCTATACTCATTTATTAGTTCAGGTAGGTTTTATGCAGATTCATTAGGAGATTCTACATACATGATCATATTATTTGATAACCAAATACCTTTACTTCTTACTCTCACCTTTGTATTTTATTTTCTTATTTTGCCTTGTTGAACTTCACTACAGTGTTGATTAGGAGTATTGCATGCAAAGATCTTTTACCTTGATTTTAGGAAGAAAATAATCTTTTATTCAAGAATGACATTAAGTATAGGATTTTTATAGAGGCTGTTTATCAGATTGAGAATGTTCCTTTATATCACTAATTTATTGAACTATTTTTATCATAAATGCTTCTTGTATTTATCATATGCCTTTTTCAAAATTATCTTATGGTTCTTCTCTTTTATTCTGTGGTGAATTACAATGATTTATATTAAAAGTTAAATAAGCTACTCCTTTACTTGAAAAGCTCCCAAAAATTATGTTCCTTTTTAAAAATTTATAGGATTAATTTGCTAATATCTGTGCACAATCTTTCTAAATTCATGAGGAATATTTGTACTTTTTTGTAATATTCTAAATAAAAAAATGCTAAGTTCACAAAATAAGTTAATAAATCTTACACTATCCTTTAATTTTCTGAGATAGTTCATATAGCACTGGAAATACATTCCCTTAAATATGTGATGAAATTCACTATATTGAACACATCTCACCTAGAGAATTCTTTGTGGCATCAATTTGAAATTACAACTTCAATATTTTTTAAAAAAAGAGTTAAAGGGGCCATGGGAGAGAGAGAAAGAATCAATTTTATTTAGTTTATCATGTGGCTTTCATTGCTCTGAGGCTCATTGTATACGTGGTGCTGGGGTTTGAATCTGCGTACTTGCTCATGCCAGGCAAGCAATGTAACCGCTTAGCTACCTCTCCAGCCTCTACAATTTCAGTTTGTTTTTTTTAAATCAGATTTGGGACTATTCAGATTTTCTATTTTGATTTCTGTTTTAGTCATCTGGGTACTTTTTAACTCTTCAAGGAATTTTTTCACCTCTTTTATTTTTTTAATATATTGGCTTAAAAGTGGACATAGTATTCCCTTATTGTCCTTTTAATTTAAGTAGAGTTTAAGTTGATGCTCTGTTTTACATCCCTGTTATTATGAACATATTCCTACTTGATTTTATTCTTTGCATTTTTCCTACTTATGATTCTTTGAACATTTTGTATATTTAAATTTTTCCCTAAATCAGTAAAATTTTTTCACTGCATCTTTTCTGGGACTTCAGTTTTTTTTTAACTTTTTTTTTATTAGAAGCATATAGAGATACAATTGAGGGGGTAACATTATCAAACCAACAGTAATCAACGTATATATACTTTGTTATACAGGGCTAATGCCAAAACATGGATGACCACCTTGGGTTTCACCTGTTGCAGTTTCCCCCAGAAGAACTCATGCGTTAAATGGGTATCTCGTGGAGGAATGACATCAGCTTCTGGGATGGTTCCCCCTTATTCCCACTCTCCGGTCTCCTATGAGTTCTTCATACACCCTCCACCCACCCCATTCTCCTCCCTACACCTCCAAGTATCCTAGGGACCCATCCCCCTATTACTCTGAGAATCATACAATTTGAAGTATTGTTAGGTTAGCCATCTACCCTACTGCTTTCCCATGTATTCTAGCTTCCACAGATGAGAGAAACCATTTGACCCTTGAGTCTCTGGGATTGGGATACTTCACTTAGCATAATTATTTCCATCTCCATCCATTTGATATCAAAAGCCATAATATCATCTTCTCTAATGGCCGAGTAGTATTCCATTGTATATATGTACCAAAGTTTTTGTATCCACTTGTCGAGTGAGGGGCATCTGGGTTGGTTCCATAGTCTAGCTATAGTAAATTGAGCTGCTATAAACATTGAGGAAGCCACATCACTATAATACGCTGATTCTAACTCTTTTGGGAAAATACCCAGGAGTGGGATAGCTGGGTCGCAAGGTGGTTCCATCCTTAATTTTTTGAGGATTCTCCATACTGCTTTCCATAGTGGCTGAACCAGTTTGCAGTCCCACCAGCAGTGTAACAGTGTTCCTCTGGGACTTCAGTTCTGCAGCCTGTATACTTCTTGATGTTGTCCCATAGGTCATTGAAGTGCATTTGATTTTTTTTCACTATGTTTCATTTTAGATAGTTTTTGTTGATATTCTTAAAATTTCACTGATATTTTCTTCTGCAGTGTCTAATCTGTTCTTCATCATGTGCTGTGAAATTTTCATGTCAAACATTCTAGTTTCCATTTTGTTTTTTTAAAATGTTTGCAATGTCTTCATCATGTCTAAATATTTCCTTAGATAATGACAAAGCTACAGTAGCTGTTTTAATTTCATTGTCTTCTGTTTCCACCATCTGTATGTTTTGTTTCTATTGGCTATTTTTTCTCCTAGTTATATATTTTATTTTCCATTTTCTTTGCTTACCTAATAATTTATGAATGGATGCTGAGACTGTGTTAATTTTACAGTGATGATGTGTAGTAATTTTTGTCATTTGTTAAAGAGCGGTAGCCTTTGTTCTAGAAAGTAAATAGGTTACTTACAGTTCATCTTCCCTGCTTTTGAGGTCTGGTTTTACTTTTCTTTACACATGCCTGGAGCAGCCTTTCAGTAAATTCAGCTTTCCAATTAAGATGTGGATTTTTTTGACACCTCTATTGAAGTTGGAGAGGGATCAGTGAGGACTCCACTCTGGCTGGAGCAAACTCAAAGGATCCTTACCCCCATGTGAGTTCTAGTAACTGCTCAGCTCCCAGATCCCAGCCAATTTTTGCTTACTCTCACTGGATTTTATCCTATACTAATCATAGTAGTCTGATAAGTTTCAAGGAACCTCATAAGATTTCTGGCAGTCTGTCTGCATAGCTCCCTCTTTGGAATTCGGATTCACTACTTCCATCTTTTTCAGTCTCCCTGTAGTCCAATCTCTTTCTTATAAAGTTGCTGAGATTGTAATGATAAGCTGAGGATCAAAGATTGTGCTCCAGGTTCTGTAATCTTGGGTCATCCTAAGACTCACATCACATGTTTCTATTCTCTCTGTCCTGCACTGGCTGTTATCCAGTGTTCAAAAAAAGAAGTTAAATGTGTTTTATCTAGTTTTAAAGGCAGGAGAGAAAATTTTCTTATTTTTAAATCATCTTAGAAGGAGACACCCCCACCTGCTCCTGGTCCTTCTCATCTTCCACCTCTGCTCCCTCCTTCCCCTCTTCCTCATCCTCCTTTTATTGCTGTCAATGCTACTCCTGGCAAACACACTTGTGAAGCTCTTGCTATTTTATGAAACTGTTTTCCAGTGTGTGGTCAGTGTTTTAACGGGTCTTGAGATTCCGTGTGTGTATTAGGGTTCTACACAGTACATGAATAAACAAAATGCATACATGTATCTATATGCATGTATCTATATATATATCCTGAGGTAGAAATAGGTATTAGATTGTCTTACATGATCTGATACTGAATAATTCCACAAGTGCTGTCTGCATGCTGAAGAGCCATGGAAACCAGGAGCTGCAAAGTCCAAGAAGCCGAAAGCCTAAGAACAAGAGAGATTGGTGATGTAGCCCCGGTCAGAGTCCTAGTGCCTAAAGTCCCTTGGAAAGTCATGCAGCAAGTTTACAAACAAAGGCTGAAGGATCTAAAGACTGATGTCCACAGGTAATAGTGGCAGGAAAGAAAAACTAAGTAGAACCACCCGCTCAAGGAGAGTGGAGCATACCTGACTTTTCCTTCTTCTACTTTTAGTTCATCTGGACCCCTCCTCTCGGATGGTGCTGCTCATATTCAGGGAGGGTCTTCCCCACTCAGTTCACATGCCAGGAACCTCTGGAAACAACTGCACATACACACACAGAAGTGAGCTTTACCAATTTCCTAGTAATCTCTCAGTACAGTCAATTTGATAACAAAGAGCTCACATCACAGCCAATTGTGGGACACCTATGATTTTTCTTGTGCAGCATAGATTACTTGCAATGATAGTGGCTTCTAAATTCTTTCTTTATGCAAAGATAAGTTTTTGAATGCTATTTTAATAAATGTTATTTCTTCCTGGTTATAGTATAAAACAAATGTTATAGTATCTATATTTCCAATCCTTTTCACTTCAATGTAAATTGCTGTATTCTGAATTTTTGTCTCTCCAAAATTTATATGCTGAAATCTTTATTCACAAGGTGATAGTACAGGAGGTAGGGTCTTTGGGGGGTGATTAATGTATTGGGGCTGTGCCCTCAGGAATGAGATTAGCACTGATCAAAGAGGCCTGAGAAACCCCTTACTCCCTTTGACTTGTGAAGATTCAGTTCACAGCCATTTGTGAACTGGGACATTGGCCCTCATAAGACTTCACAGCAAACGTTGCCTTGCTCTTGACTTCTTAGCCTCAAGAATTTTAAGAGTAAATTTTTGTTATTTATAAACCTCACTTTTTTTGTATTCTGTTATAGCAGCCTGGAATGATCAAGACACAAATCATAAATGTTTCCTTTTTAAAAAATGTAATAATTGCTTAGATTTTATTTTATGTCATTTGGGGATAAAATTCTGTAATAGTTTCTGAGGCTACCATGACAAATTACTGCAAACCTGGTGACTTAAAACTGCCAAAGTTTATTGCCTCATGTCCTAGAGTCCCAAAGTCTAAAAATGTATTTATTAGCAGGTCCACACTCCCTCTGAATTCTCTAAAGGAGACAACTTTGCTGCCTCTTGCATTATCTTGTGGCTCCTGGTATTTCTCAGTTGCTTCTCTAAAATTTATTCCAAATAAGGTTTCATTTTGAAGCACCAGGTGGGCATTACTTTTGGGGTCAACAAGTCAATTAACTGTAATATCACTGGGTACCAACAAACTGAATTTTATGGGATGAGCTGAACAGAAACTGACTGGGAAGTTCAGCTTTCCAGGAAATGACTATAATACAATGGAATATAATACCTTGTCATTGCACATGCTTTTACTAGATTCCCTGCGTACAGGTTTAACTACATGCTATAATAGCTACCAAAGTATGACATGACACTCTGTAATAGTTACAGAACATTCTAGGGAGATAAATTAAGAATAAATAAAAAGAAGAGAATGTAGTTCAATAGAGCAAATATCCAAAGGCACTAATTGAATGCTTGCAAAATGGTTTAGCAAGCTTAGAGATGAGATTTGAGGACTGGATGTAATTGGAAAGGTTTCATAAATAATAAGGAGCTTGAGAAGGCTCTTGGAGCATAAGGCACAGAATGAAGGACATTAGAGTGGGGAAGAGGAGATACAAGCCAGAGTGAACTGAAGTTCAGAGATGCATGGAAATGGTGATCCATTCCGTAATTGTGTAGCAAACTGTGAGTTAAATGTAGGATAAGAGCTGGACCTTTATTCCACAGAAATGGAAATTCACTGGTTTTCAGAGCAGGGGTGATACAAAGGCCTATCTCTTCCAGTATTTTTGTTTTTCTCCTCTCCATCTTTCTCTTTCAATGTTGTTCCACAATAATCTTCCAAAAGTCGACTCTGCACATTTAAATTCCTTCCCCGATAGTTTGCATTTCTTCAGCTTCTCCCTCAAACTCATTGTGCTGTTCTCTCCTTTCACTAAATTGTTTTATAAAATTATAATAGAGTTTCCACTGTCATTTAGAAGTACACATTTGCAAGTACATTGCAAACAGTTGTATAACTTATAGGCATATCTTTTCACTTCAAAAGTAGAGCCTATTTCGATGATAATTGTACTTGAAAAACCTTATTAGTAGCCAGGGTTCCTATATTTTATATAAATATGCCCTTTTGTAAAGGAATGCAAAGTAGATTTAAATTGATATTTAGCAAGGATCTGTTCAAAATGTGAATGAAATCTCACCCGTGAGTTGGAAACACATTGAAGAGTCTGTGGCTTTTGCTGGTGATGTGCTGATGCAATCCTAGGCACACAAAGGTGGGTCTGGGACAGCTGATAAAGGGGTCAGCAGCTAAAACATACTGTTCCGCCATGCAAATGTTCTCTGAGCACCAGCACTGTAATAGTACTCTCAGGAACTTCTTGTTGACAGGTAAAACACAAGTACTGATGGAAGTAGCATTGGGTCCAAACAGGCTTGCCATACTAAATCTAGTCTTAATATTTCCCATTTAGTCATCTCTGGAAATGAAGCTGTCACTCTATGTGATCATTCATTATTTCTAATACAATGAAATCATTTTGGTGTCAAAATCTACAGAGTAATCTATGTTTGTTTGTATACCTCTGTTTCCCAGGGCCATGTCCAACACAAATCACATGACTACATATGATCAAGTAGCATATAAATGCTCTGTTTTCTAAACCTTACACATTTAAATGGAACACATAAAAAAAATTCCACCTTGAAGAGCCTCAAGAGAAAGACGGTAATAGTGATTGACAGCAATAGAAAAACCATCCCAGAATGATGATATTTATAGAAAAGAAATGAAAAAAATTGAAATGGTATAGACCTGCTAAACGAAATTTCCAGAAGGGTCTTTTCTCTTGTTATTTATTTAGGTACCAGGGATTGAACTAAGGAATACTTAACCACCGAGCCATACCCCCAGCCCTCCTTATTTTTTATTTTGAGGCAATGTCTCATTAAGTTGCTTAGGGCCTCCCTCACAGACTGAGACTGGCTTTGAAATTAGAATCCTCCTGCCTCAGCCTCCCAAGCTGCTGGGATTATAGGTGTGCACCACCAACCTGGCTCTTCTTTACTTTTAAACAAAATAAAACAAAGCAAAACAAAACTAAATCAATGGAGAAAAGTATCAGAAGTGGTCACGCCTTCTGGAAGAAATTGGAGAGTGGGTTCGCTTCACCCAGATCATCTGCCTCTGAAATAAACATATTGTAACAGTAAACTGGGTCCTAGTACACCTCTGTCTCCCACTCCATTTCCACAAAAGGAAGGAATGACCCTACAAACCGGAGGAAGAAAACCGAAAGCAAATAGTAACAGACATTAGAGTTCCTGAGCCCATGGAAAGATGGAATTAGCACAGGCATAGAAATCATCTTTGGATGTGAAGTGGCAAGTTGCTTATTCCTATGAGAATAAGGACTAAATTCTTCTTGCTCCTTGCAAGATTTAAAAAAAAAAAAAAAACAGATATTTTTCACCAATGTGGCAGTTACTACTTTGGCTAAACTGTTGCAATACATGGAATGTGAAGGGTTCAAGTTGAGCAGTTTAAATAATTGGCAGATTTTAGGCTTTAAAACGCCAATTTGTTTCTGTATAGGGACAGATAGTATAAAGTTTAGGCTTCCAGGGCTTCATCTGTTACATATGCAGAAATCTGTGGTTGGAGCAGGAGGGCAGCAACAGATCATATGTAAAATAATGGGTGTGGCCGTATTCCTGTGGGCCACAGATGCTCCTACTTATTAACATCAGCTACTAGAACTGAGCTAATGCATGGTTTTTGGATAGTGGGAAGGGAAGTGGCTGATGTTGAGGTTAATTGTCAAAGGGGGAAGCTAAACTCTAATCCGCATAGCTTTTTCTGGTAAACGTCTCTCTCTGAAAAGGTTCTCTGGCAATACCAAGAAAACAGCAGTACAAATTCCATAGGTCTCCTTCTAATCAAACCTCTACCCTCTGGTCTCTCTAGAATTCTGGAGCCTTCACGGCCCACAGATATACAGTGTTCACCTAGCAAACGATATGATTTAGCTATCTTTCCTGTCTGTTGAGAATAGAATATTGGCTTCTTAGTGCCAAATAAATATTTCAGTTGTTTCAACACTGTTTAGATAGTTAGATGAGACAGTGGTTCTCAAAGGCAGTTGATCTTGTTCCCCCTCCTCTGTGGATGTTTCCAGAATACTTTTTGGATGTCATAACTAGGGATGGGTTGCTTTCAGCATCTATTGGTGGCTAATGTTCCACAATGTCTAGGAGAGCCTGCTACCATAAAGACTTAACTCCAAATATTCTTAGTGGTGTGTTTGAGAAACCTTCCAACAGTATTTTGATGAATACCTTTTTTTCCCGAAAATAAATAGTACAGAAAATATAAATACATTTTATGGAAGAATCTTGAGAACCATTGATGCACAAAAAATAAAAAAAGTTTTCAGAGCAAGTCTTCCAACTTGTGTGAAAAGAACTCTTGTGAAAATATTTTTTTTCTGCAAATTAATGCAGAAAGTAAAAGGATGTCTTATATTTTAAGATCTAAATGCAGTATCTCTTGAATATAATTTAAAATTATAACGTTGCTTTGAATTCTAAATGTTTTGTGGTTTAATTTCTCTAACCCTGACACTGCATATAAAATAGAAAACAGAAATGTTTAGGTTTCCTATTGTGGGCATGATAATCTGGAATTTTTGAGCCCATAATTATTTAGCTAGTTAATACTGAGGATTGGAACTTTGGAAGAAAGAAGGTTTAAAGTAGATGATAAAATAGAACCAGTGCTTTCCAAGAGTGGGAAAGAGGTTTGTGGGGCCTTGGAACTGCCTGAGAACTGTATGTCTCTGCTGGGAAAGGAGGAACTCAGATGCAGTTGAGGCTGGAGTGACAGAATCAGGTCAAAGTGTTCTGCTCTGTTTTGATGTGTCTTAATATTACTTGGATGAAGTTAAATCCATGTAGCTCTGAGTATAGGGAAAGGAAAAGCACTTCCATGTGCACATGGAGTTTCCTTCAGTAGCTAAATTGAGTTACATAGATTATTTGAAGTTACCCCAAATGATCATTAGCTATTAAAACTTCTTGAAGCATCCAAATTACTCAGTGATTCCTGAGTTAGAATGTAGGAACTTGCAAACTCTCCATTGGACAAAACTGAACCAAACTGGTTATTTGCAACAATAGGAATGAAATTCCTGGTACTAGACATTAATTAATGTATTTTAAATATAAAAATAAAATTTTTACTTTGTAGTAGCCTGAGACTTATAGAAAAATTTCCAAGAAGGTACTGAGAGTTCCAACATATGCCGCAGTTTCCCCTATTATTAATATCACACTATATTATTAATATCTTATGCTAATATGCTACATTTATTACAATTTATGAGCTAATATTAATAAAGTATTACTAAGATCTATACTTTATCTAGGTTTTCCCTTATGTCTTTTTTTCTATTCCAGGATCCCCTGCAGGACACCATATTACATTTCATCTTCATTTCTTAGACTTCTCTCAGTTTTGATGTTTTTTTTTTTAAGAATTTCCTTCTCTTGGATTATTTTTGAGGAATATTTATTAGGTATTTTGCAGAAACACTTTAACTGGGAATTTTCTGATGTGTTTCTCACAATTAGACTGAGTTTGTGTGCTTAGGAAGGAATTCCACACAGATAAAATGCCAGTCCTAGCAAATCGTATGAAGGTTACTCACTACCAACATGATGTATCACTCTTGATATTAATGATTTTTTAAGTTTTTTTATAAATGTTGTGTGTGTGTGTGTGTGTGCGTGCATGCATGTGTGTGTCTGTTTTCCAGAATTAAATGATTGCATAAGTATTATTAGGCTTCTCAGGTGATTAAAAAGTAAGGTACATTGTTGACTCTCCCCTAGATCCCTCCGGGTCATTCCTCCCTTTCTTCTCTCTCCCACGCCCCACCCCCCATATATCTGTGGTTCTCCTAGATTATGTGCTACTTCAACATTTGTGAGTCTAGTACATGGACTTGACTACCTTTCACTCAAGCCTGGGTTTTGTTCTAGCCTCCACAAATAAGGGAAAACTTTTGACCCTTGAGTCTCTGGGTTTGGCTAATTTCACTCAGTATAATTTTTCCATTGCCATCCATTTACCTTCAAATGCCATAATATCCTTGTTTCTAATATCTGAGTAGAACTCCACAGTGTATACATGTACATGTGTGTGTATGTGTGTGTGTGTGTGTGCGTGTGTGTGTGTATTTCACAGCTTTTCGATCCATTTATATAGTAAAGGGCATCTGGGTTGATTCCCATTATTTAGCTATTGTAAATTGAGTTGCTATGAACATTGATTTTACTGTCACTATAATGTGCTGATTCTAGCTCTTCTGGGAAAATATCCAGAAGAGGGATAGTTGGGTCATAGGGTGGCTCCATCCCTAATTTTTTAAGGAGTCTCCACACTGCTTTCCAGAGCAACTGTACCAGTCTGCAGTTCTACCAACAGTGTGCTAGTGTTCCTATTTCCCCACATCCTCTCTAACATCTGTTACTGTTTCTGTTCTTCCTCTCTGCCAATCTGACTGGAGTGAGGTGAAATATTATTGTAGTTTTGATATTAATCTTGATCGCCTAGTTGAGATAGTGATAATCACTCAATTTTATATTGAATTTTATTTATGTATTGAGCCTGTATGTAATAAATGTCAGATATTACATAAAATGGCTTGTGAGAATATTCAGGCAGTTTTTTTTCTTTTTCCTTTTTGAAAATCATTCCATTTTCTTGGTAAGTATAGTCCCCTGTCGTCCACAAGGATGTCTCCTGAGAAATGTCCTGTGTGGGCATCATGGAGTACACTTCCCTTAGACAATCAAGAGATGTATAAGGCCACTGCCCATGTAATAGTGTTTTCTAGTGAGCTTTCTGTTTTGTTTTGCTTTCGAGATGGGGACCTTACTAAACTGCCCAGATTGAGCTCAAACTCCTGGCCTTAAGTTATTGGCTTGCCTCAGCCTCCTGAGTGGCTAGAATTAGGGACATATACCACTGCTCCAACTCACTTTTTTTTATATAAGTAGAAAAAAGTACATTCTAAAACAACAACAAGAAAGTATGGCAAACACATAAACCAGGAACACAGCCATTTATCATCATTGACAGAAATGTGTAGTACACAATTGTATGCACTTTCCTTTTACATAACCAGTAGCACAGGAGGCTTGTTTGCACCAACTTTACCACAAATGCAAGAACAGTGTCTTGTGCTCCAATATATGTTGGAATTCTAAGCTCCATTGTGATCTTATGGGACCACTCATATATTCAGTGCATCATTAACCAAAATGTCATTATACAGTGCATGAATGTATTCACTCAAATACTTCTTGGATTGAAACTACCACTATTGGGGTGTTAACTATTGTGTTAACATCTAATCCTAGAGGAACCTAAAGAAAGCTTTATTTGCAACAGTGTGTAAATTACTTCTGTTAGATAATATTGAAAGTCATATCTTTTACTATGGTGGAATAAAAACACGTCTACTGATAATAGTGATAGTTTTAGTAGAAGCATCATATAGCTTTGGTAATATTTCCTCATGTATTATCATTCTTGAACCTTATAACAGCTTCACAAGGGAACTAGCACATATTGTCTCTTTAGTCATGGTAACTATATGTTTGAGGTTTACTTATAACATGACATGTTTACATATTATATTTGTCTTCATTGCATTGTAAATATGAAAGTATTAATAGTGAGGGAAATTTATACCCTTTTCTTCCCAGAAACATTTGCATTTGAATTATTGTGTGTGTGTGTGTGTGTGTGTACACACATACTTTGCTTTTGGTAAAAATTCATTCAGTAAGTTCCATTATAAAGGAAATAACGGGTTCTACTATTTATTAGCACTTAGCAATATTTTGCTTCACCAAATTTAAATTCAAAAACTTGTACGCTAATAAAATCCATACATAATTTAATAACAAAGTACCAAATTATCCTGACACCTGTAAGGTTTCAGCTGAAATAAATACAATATTATTTTAGAGATAATTCTGAATCTTGATTGTTGGATTTCTGGAATATATTTAAATACTATACTGTAGCTAAGTTACCCAATAAAATAGATTGTAAGAAATCTACTGTTATTAGCCATTATTTTTTTGAAGTAAACACTATTATTTGGATATTTCAAAAATCTAAGTTTTTGAAAGCTAAGATTGATATTTAACATCAAAAATTTGTCAAAACAGATTTTATATGGAAAATACAAAATTTTCCTAGGACTAATAAGCTTTAATTGCTAAATATTTACACTAATTAAAATAGTCATCAGGCAATATAATGGATTATATGGGTACAGAAAACCTCTCAGTACAAAGCATTGAACTATGCTGAGCAAAACATTTTTTAAAAGCATTTCAAGTGTATTACTTACCTGGTTTCTTAGTCAATATTGTATTGGCAAAATACCTAAGCCTGGATGTTGGATAAGGAAAGGAGGTTTGTGTGACTCATGTTCTGGAAGCAGGACAGGTTTGTATAGGAACAAGAAACATTCTCAAAAGGCTGAGTATCCATAGGCCTTAATCTGTATAAGGATGAAATAAATACATTGACTTCTTCCCCCAAAACGGTGAAGATAATTGTTTCATTAAATCTTTGAATTTGTAAGCACAAACACCTGAGGATGTAGGTTTAGTTAGAAGTTCTGGATTGGTTCAGGAGTACTACCAAGACACAGGCAGAATAATTACCTTTTGAGTTCATCTATCTACCATCAGACGTGCATAAGACTTAAGAGAGAATCAGCTTATAATCACCTGAAACTGAAAAGAACACGAATGCCCTTCAATCACAAGACAGATGAATGCGTTCATATCATAGATTCCTCAAAAATAATCTCTCTCCAAAATAATTGACAATTAGCCTTCCAAGAAATATGCTCAGAAAGCTATTGGAGATTCAGAAAAATCAAAGGAAGATTTTATGTACTAAAGCTAAGTTTAGAGGAATAGATGACAGCCTTCCACACACAAAATTGATCAAATTGAGTTACTGAATGCAGAATATAAATTATTCCTTTTAATATATTCACTTTAACACTAGACTTTTTATCTTTAATAATGAAAGATAAATTTGTAAAGGAACTGGTAGAACTCAAAAGAAAAGTGTAATTGAAAAGAAACATTTAATAGGTTAAATGGTTGATTAATTATGGCTTAAAAGAATTAATGAACTAAAAATGTTTTAAAGAAGTTATTTAGAATGGAGCCCAGAGAAAGGAAGTGGAGAATAGGGAAGGAAAGAGAGATGATGAGGAAGCTAAAGGTAGAGGGAGTGATTTGAAGAAGTAAATATGTGGGTAAGTATTTAGACTAAATACTGACTGCACAAAACAATGAAATTAATATTGTATCACCGGGGCATAAAAAAAGAATTAAAGAAGATAAAACAATAGCAGAGAACTCAGAAGGCCCATTGCTTAGAATTGTTTGGGAGAATAAAAGGATCCAATTACTTTTAATATTTGGAGAAGACAGGGTGTGTAGACCTTCCTAGGAAATCATTTGAAATGAGAATAATATATAACATCCAAGCCAATAGAAAAATAAGAAATAAGGAATAATAATCATTTCAAAAATAATGAAAATAAATGGATAAAATTGGGACAAGTTGTAAACAGTAGGCTTATAATAGAAGCAAAGTTTTAAAAAAATAGCATATTGCAATAAATGTTAATAGTTCAAATGTAGCAATTAACACTGCCAGACTGAATCCTTTACTTTTTCCTGGGTATCTTGTAAATAAAGCACATGAACACTTATGAAAATAAAAACAAAAATTCCATGTGGAGAAAATGTGGAGTTTATTTATTAAACAAATATTTACTTATTGTTTACTATGTGCCAGTCACAGTTCTGCATGTTGGGGATACAGATTCAAATATTCAAAAACTTCACTTTATAGAGTTTTAATTTCTAGTTTGTTGAAACAAATAAGGAAATTACATTGAATATTAGGTGTTGGAAATAAATGTCATGACAAAAGTATAAATACTAAATAGAAATAAAGATAAAGAATTCTTATCTTAGAAATGTATAACATTAGATGCTTATGCTGGGAAAATGAAGACTTGAAATCAATCAGCTAAGAATCTAATGCTTAAGAAGTGATTAGGATAAAGAACAATAGGACAGCCCAAGTAAAAATATGATAGGCATCATATATTTAATGTTTATTATATAGTAGGCAATATTCTCAGGATTTCCCTTGTGACTTAAAAGGCCAATATTCATATACCAGGCATATTCATGCATTTTTAAACATCAGCAACAAAAAATGAAAGAAAATACTTAAAACAGCAACAGAAACAACAAAAATGTACATGGGACAGCTTACAAAATGTGTAAAAACATTGCACAAAAATTATGGAACTATTGTAAAACTTTATGGATATAAATAAATGACTATATCATTCACCTTATGGATTGAAAAATTCAATATCATTAGGATGTCAGATTTTCCCAGTGAACTATTCCTTTAATATAATACTAATCAAAATACTAACAATATTTTGGCTGGAAATTGTCAAGCTGATTTTATAACTTATACAGTAATCAAAAAGAACAGTCAGTGTTGAAAGATCAAATTGGGAGACTTATCCAAACATTCAGGATTATTATGAAGGTACAATAATTAAAAGAGTGTAATATTTGTAGAAAGGTAGATAAATAAATATAAATGGAATAGAGTGGAGAAATCAGACCCACACATACATGTTAGGCTGATTTATTGCAGAGTTCCCAATAAAATGAAGTGTGGAAGTAGAGTATTTTCAATAATGGAGCAAGATAAATTAAATAATAATTTAAATATGGAGAATAAAATTGTATTGTGGCAAAATATGAATTTGAGTTAGACTGAAATTCTGAAATATGAAAAGCAACAATAATGAGTCTTCTAGGACAATATTGTTTTCATTTTGGGATTTCAAATAATTATGTTGAGCTTAATCAATTGGACTTTGTTAAGATGGGAAACCCTATCAAAAGTTATTGGCAAGAGGACAAAAAAGCAAGCCACCATACAAGTGAATATATTTGCAATAATTTCATATGACAAAGGACTTAGGCATAAAATAAATTGAAAAACACAAATCAATAAGGAACACTTAAGCAACTCAATTTTAATAAATTAACTGGAGACTTTAAAAAGCACTCCACAAAAGAAAACATAGAAAGAACTATTTTAGTAAGCTTTTTGTTGCTCTGACTAAAAAACCTGATGAGAACAATTTTAGAGGCAGAAAAGTTTATTTTGAGAATCATGACTTTAGAGGTCTCAGTCTACAAATATCAGTCTCCATTCCTTGCATCTTGAGTTGAGGCAGAACATCCTGGCAGAAGAGTGTGGTAGAAGAAACTTACTCAGGGCATTGCAATCAAGAAGCAAAGAGAGATTCCACTCACCAGAAACAATATATGTACCCCCAAGAGTGCCCTCAATGACCCACCTCCTTGAGCCACACTCTACCTGCCTTCAGTAGTTAATCCCTATAAGGGGATTATGAGAGCTCCAACCCAACCATTTCACCTCTAAGCCTTTGCATTGTCTGACACATGAAATTTTGAGGGACATCTTACATCTAAACCACAGCAAGGACCAAGAAATACAGAGAGACAGAGAGAGAGAGAGAGAGAGAGAGAGAGAGATGCTAATAGGAGGATTCAAAACAGTATCCATTGACAATTACACCAAATATCAAGTGTTGGTGAGGATACAGGACAGCTTTCACATAGTACTACTTGGAATCTATGTTGGAACAACCATTTTTGGAAATACTTCGGAAAATTCTACAAAGCTAAACATATGCCTATTCCATTACTCAATAATTTAACACCTAAGTATATAATCTAACAAAATGGAGTTCATCTATCTACCATCAGACATGCACAAGACTTAAAAGAGAATTAACTTATAATCACCTCAAACTGAAAAGAACACGAACGCCCTTCGATCACAAGACAGATGAATGTGTTCATATAATAGATTACTAAACTTCTATTAGAAACAAGCTAAACTCCAAACCATGGGTAACAATGGGCAAAAGGATTAAACAGACACTTCTCTAAAGAAACACAAATGGCTAATAAATATATGGAAAAATGTTCAACACCTCTAAGCAATCAGGGAAATGCAAGTCAAATATACACGAAAATTTTATCTCATTTCAATCAAAGTGGCAGATATCAAAAATACAATTAATAATTAATTCTGGCAAAGATCTGGGGAAATGGGTGCGCTCATATATTATTGGTTCTGCAGATTAGTGCAGCCTCTCTGGAACGCAGTATAGAGAATCCTCAAAAAACTAGGCATAGAATCACCATATGACTCAGCTATCCCACTCAGAATATCAGGGGTTGAATGGTTTTCTTTTATATGTAGAAGTTAGAACAAAATAAGGGAAAGAAAGAGGGAAGTATCAGATATTATAAAGATATAAGAAAGCTCAGTGAAATAGAAAAAAATAGAGAGGTAGGGAGGAAATGTGGGATAGGGAAGGAAATGAGGAATTGAGTTTTAAAAAATCTTGCTATGTGCATATATAAATGTACCACATGGAATTCAACCTTTATGTATAAGTAGAAAGAATCAACCACCAACAGAAAAAAATAGATGACTAGAGTACTAGAGTAGAAGTGGGAGACTAGGGAGAGAGAGGAGGAGAGAACTAAAGGGGAACATGAACTGAAATCAAATTCCATGCATGTATTATTTTGTTGGGATGAACCCAGCTACTATTTGTAAATATAATGCTCTGATAGGAAAAGAATGGATGAACAAAACAGAATGATTGAGTGAAAACATTTCTATAAAAGTATATACTACACAGATTCATTTACATAATAGAGGCAAAATCACTTTGTAGTAATAAATGTCACAGTAGTTATTATTGGAGGAGGTATCAATGTAAAAGGGAAAGTGGAAGCCCTTTGTGATGTAAAAATAGGTATATCTTGATCATACTGGTAATTATTTATCAAGACTTACAATTACGTCTTACTAATGCGTGTGTCTCATGCTCCAACAGAACACATTTAAAAGAGAGGTAGAGCTAGTAACTGCAATGCAGAGTCATAACTTAGAACCTGATTTGAAAGCCTTTAAGAGACACAATATTAATGAGAGAAAAGTGCAATACTAGATTATTAAAGACATTAGGGAATTATGATTTTTATGTGGACTATTTTAAAAAGAGTCCTTATCTTTTAGAGATACAAACCAAAATGTATACAGAAATGTCTGGAGTTTGCTTCAAAACAATAGGAAGGGAAGGTGAGAGCAGGTAAAGCATTGTTAGACAGGAGTTGACAGATGTTGACATTTAGAGAGGGCAACAGTAGAGAACTTTATACTGGTCTGATCTGTATACATTAAAAATTCTCCAAAACAAGAAAATATATATATTTTAAGAATTGTTGAGAGCTATCACCAAATGTTTCCTCTATTGGCTACTTACCACAGGCATACAAACACACAAATCAAATTAAAATTCCAGAACAAAAACCAAGCAAATGACATCTGGTATTAAAAACTTGATGTGTAAGTTTATTAGGATGTTAGTAGGACTTGAAAGTGTTTAGTACAGAAGAGCATATGAAGAAGAAAAAAATGTGTAAACTGACACAACAGGTGGAACAAATCCATAAAACACAAAAGAACAATCGATACTGGCAAATAGGGCACAGCCAAGAATCTAATCATATATGCATAACTGGAGTTCAAGGAAGAGAGATTTGAGGTCACCATGGAGAAACACTACTTGCAGAGTTAAT
Organism: Aplodontia rufa; assembly: GCA_004027875.1. NCBI lineage: Eukaryota > Metazoa > Chordata > Mammalia > Rodentia > Aplodontiidae > Aplodontia > Aplodontia rufa. Next base: position 29,535 of record PVKS010023176.1, read on the forward strand.
GCTAAGAATTTCCCCAATTTACAAAAGACATGAAGTTCAATAATACCTTCAACTTTCAACCAGGACCCAGGATCCAGATAATGGCAGCGTCATATTACTATTGCTGTAAACTCAAAACCAAGTGAAAATCTCCAAAACAGGCAGACAGTGGGTGGGGTTGAGAAACATGTTCTCAGGAACAAAACAAAAGCAAAAAACAAAAGGATGATCCACTTCTTGACAGAAATAATTGAAGACAGCTGATGTGGGAATGTTAGGACAAATGCTGAAGGAATATAGCAAGCATTCTTGATTTGGCGAAATTTTGCCTCAAAAATAAAGATGAAATAAAGATATTTAAAATTAAAACTGAACCTCTCACCAAAAGCATTCAGTAAAGAAGGTCTTGCAATGTGGAAATGACCCATTATGGCTTCTTGATGGACAAAGGATTGAAAAGCAGAGGGAAATTTAAATATGCAGGTAAATGGAAATTTATATCTACAGTATAAATTCCTAATATGACTTTTATGGTACAAAGTACACAGTATATCAAAGATAATATAAACACATAATTAAGGAAGAAAAATAGAATTAAAGCTTTAAATTGTTTTTGTTTTTCTAAAAGTATCTTAGAATTTTTATTAGATCTTCCTTCAAAAAAGTATCTGTTTTGCTATGATAATAGAGAAAAATAAAAAAATTTAAGAATGCACCAAAAGGCAGAATAAATTAAATTTAAAAATAAATAGTCAATTCATACATTGAAAACAAAAAATAAATATTATGTTATATTTATAGAGAATACAGACTCCGATTAAAATTAAATATTGTTAAGGGGAAAATCATACAAACAGAAAGCTGGCATAGCAACATTAACAAAGTAAAAATAAAATCTACCATGAATGTACAGCAATTCTAAATTTACAGTAAGAAAAATTCAAAATATAGGAAGTAATTCTGAAAGGAGGGACTCGAGAGGTGGCTCAGTGGTGGAGTGCTTGTCTGGGATGTGCAAGGACCACTGTTTGATCTCCAGCACCACATACACAACTAAGTGAAGGAAAAACAAACAAAAAAAAAACCAGATGAAAAAATAAAATTGACTTTCTCTTTCCCTTTTAAAAGTAATACTAAAAGGAGAAGGAAACAAATTCATAGTTGTTCACAATTGTGATGAAATATTTGAAAGCCCATCTCTTATAATCTAATACACAGACATTTGATAATATGTTGTGCTATAAATCTAATTTCAACAAATTTGAAAGAATAGAATTTTCCAGAAATGTTTTCTGGTCACAGTGGAAATGACCTAGAAATAAAAATAAAAGATAACAAGATGTTCCCACATATTTTTAAATTATCCAAGATGTTTCTAAATACTTCATGGATCAATAAAGAAACCATAAATGAAATTAGAACATGTTGTGAACTGAAGATAATAAAAATACTACATATCAAATCATGCATGATATATTAAAGACTGTGTTTATTGAGAAGTGTATTGCTTTAATTTCCAATTAACAAAATAGTAAAGCTTAAAATTCTGCAGTCTAAGCAAATGAAATCCAAATAATAGAAGCATCTAAAAAATAGAAAAACAAAGAAAAGAACAAATAGCCAAAAAAATTATTGGAAATTATCTATTAGTCCTTGGAACTTCCAAGCATCTCTTAGAGAGGGTATGTGTAATCTGATGCAAGAAATAACTTAGACATGGAATAACTAGCAATTCTACATACTTGAAGAATGAATAATTCATCCATAATGAAGACTAAAAGCCTGCTATTACATCCTCATAAAAATAGTAAAACATTTACTTTCAGTATTTCAATTTTTTTGGCTCAATACACTTTTCATCAGGATGATGATTCCTCTTTCAAAATCAGGAGTTTGACAATAATAAATGTCTGTGAAAAGTCCTTAATATCTGGATACTGAAAAAAAGTACAGAAATATTTCTTAGAAAGCATGAAAAGCAAAAATGACTTGATTTGAAAATTCACAGTCAGCTACATGGGAACTTCATCATTCACTGGCTAACAAACAGGAAATTTTCAATCTTCAAAAGTGGGAAGTAGAATTTTTCTTGCTCCAATTTAGTTCTCAATAATGTTTCTGTTTTTTGAGCTCTTTATTCCATGAATATACCAAATTCTGCCCTTTAAGAGACCATATTTGTTTTAAAATTCATCATGCTCAAAATTTAGTAAGACTAAAAATAAAATTTCAGCTGATGGATTTTTTTCTAATCAAATGGGACTTTTCCTTATGATCTTGGATTAAAAATGTATATCAAACAATGCAGGATTAGTTATTTGACTCTCTCTCCATGCTTCAGATGTTTCTCAATAATTCTGGGGCATTTCCAAAAGTCAATTTATTTTTTTTAATTGAATATATTATTAAACTCATTTTTATTTTATGTAAATTTAAAAGTCATTGCAAATATATATTGTGAACCTGTAAGTACCTTAGGTATTAAGAATGTGGATGAATGAAATTGTCAGGATATTTTAAGGTTACAGGTGCTTGGGTGTTTAAGGTATTTGTGCAGTCTCCTGAGAATTAATGTTTCTTTAGCTTCAGCTGACAGTATTATATAGCAAATCAAATCTTACTGACCTTTGTTCTTTCTTTCTTGGATATGTGAATGATTTGGTAGCTTGAAATTAAGAACTGTGTCTGTACACTGCTAATGGATTATTATCACATTATCTGAGGGCTAAGATAGATAATTTGTGTGCTATTTTAATTTGCTCATGTATTCTTATTTCCAAGAGCACATGTATTCTCATGAGATCCAATAATGTTAAATAATACTCATGTTTCTTATCTTGAAATTTTAATTAATTTATGAGTTAACAGTATAATATTTACTTACTAGTCTTATTTTAATCACATGCATAAAGGACAAATCTTTTTTTTCCCCACATTTATTAGAAGTATATTGCGATACAGGATACAGATGAGGGGGAAACATTGTCAAAACTGTAGCAATCAATGTGTATAAACTTTGATAACCAGGGATAATGCTAACACATAGATAAGCTACTATGGGTTTCATCTATTGCAGTTTCCCCCAGAAGAACTCATGTGTTAATTGGGTATCTAGTGTATGAATAACATCGGCTTCTGGAATGGTTCCCCCATCTTCCCCATCACCAGACTCCTATGAGTTCTTCGTATACCCTCCCC
>PVKS010023177.1:0-33537 GCA_004027875.1 Aplodontia rufa
AAGGATATGGTAGAGATCTCCCAAGAAAGCCCTGGTCCCCAGGCAGCCAGGACTTGCATGTACTCCTTCCTCCCCAGAGGACAGGAACTTGGCACATGCCCCCCACCCTGCCACCCTAGAGCTCAGGGAAACCAGACAAGGAGCTAGCACTTCTTGAGCACCCCTCATGCCAAACAAGGTGCATCACTGCTCTAGATTATGCAATTGGTACAACATTACAAGGTGACCTTCATTAGCTCCTCTTGTACATGGGGAATCAACAGGTGGTGATTTTCCTACACTCAGGCAGCTAGAACAGGGAGAAAACTCCATTGCTCCAGCTCTGCCTAAAATGCTAAGTCCCCTCTGCTCAAAGACATGCCCAAAGGGGAGGGGTGAGGGACTTGGATAAAGAGCAGCAAGCACGGTTCCCATGAGAAGTCGAGTCTCCCAGGTGGATTCTGGGAGTGGGGGGAAGTATGCTACTCTGGAGGGATGCATGGGGTCTGGGGCCTGGCACATAGGTAGCTTTCGTTTGTTTTGCTAATTTAGCCAGTTGTACACAGGCAAGGCTCTGACCACCTCCTCACCAAGGTGGACAGATGAGCTGAGAAAGTGACAAAAGGTTTTGGAATCAATACATATACATACTGACACCTGAAAATCAGGATTATGCTAAAATACTTTATTAGTTGATTTGACTTCCCAAAGCTGAGTCCGGAGCCAAACCTCATTTCCAAGGCTGTGTGTGTGGCCTGCTCCATCCAGAAAAGGACTTACAATTCACAGCCATCCACCCAGTCCCTGAGGTCCTTGCCCTGGCAGTGATGCTTCCAGGCCTCCCTGAGATGGAGAACACGGAGATCACATCAGCTGCCACCCCAGGAAATGCTCAGAGAACATGAAGGAGCTGTGGGCTCTAAACTAGAAGGGAAGTGAAGAAAGGGGCTACTGCAGGCAGAAGGAAAGTAAGCTGAGTAAATAAGCAAGGAATCCACTAGAAGAAATGTGTTTTACAAGGAAAAGAATGGTCCTAAAACCTTCAATAGCTATCTTCTTATCTTACCACTAAAGATACCACTAATAGAATCAAGTTTACCCACAAGTCAGTGGAAAAGGCCTAGAGCCTGAGTTTGAGCCCAGGTCCAACACCCCATTTTCCTACACTTGCTTCTAGTGGCATCACTATCACCAGTGTCACTCCACATATGTACAGCCCATTACAGCTTACATGGCACTATCCCACCCATCACCCATTTATCACCTGTCATCAGCAGCCCTACTGAGTAGGATGGATATTATATTCCTTTTTTCCAAATGAAAAACTAAGACTGACCTGCAAAATCATTTGCCCAAAGCCCACTGCTACTAAATGACAGAATGGGCTCATGCTCTGCCCTCCTTGGCTACCAAATGAGGTCTTTCTGTTGTTGGTTAACATGGTTCATATGTTCTTTGGGAACCATAGACTTCTACCAGCTCATGACTGACATCTTGAGGAAGCTAAGCAAGGCCACGGGGATTCTGGGGTCTGCAAACACCCAGGGGTGCCATGCTTTGATAATTAGTACCCTCCACAGTATCAGTGTCAAAAAGCCCAGGGGCCAAGAGTGCCCCTGGAGGACCTCTATATATCTATCAACTGAGGAAGATCGATTGACTTGTTTGTCTCTGCCATTAGACCATGAGCTCGCTGAAGCAAAGGCACATCTCAGATATTTTCTGAAACCCAGCACCCAGCACTGAGATTGGCATGTCCAAGTCTTCAGTACATGTATATAAAACGAATACACAGCTCTCTTTCCACATGCTGGGACCACTTCCTGTGAACAGCCTCAGCCACCTCCTCTCAGGGATGCTCATGCCAGGAATTTACTCCTGGTGTGTAAGAGAGAACTGTTCCTTGATTTAATCCATAAGAACCTTCCATCTCAGAACTTGTAGCTGTTGGGCTAGTTACTGCCTGAGCCTGCATTCCCCTTCCTGAATTTATAGATGGCATTATGTCCCACTGAGCCTGCCTCACCCCACACTCAGTTCTTAGGGCTTCAACTGTCCTCAAATCAACACATTGCCAAAGAGATGGTCATTTGGGGCCATTTCCAGGCCTTCTCCAGACTCAGTCATTTACACCTCTTCCTCTCTGTCTTGGGCCACATCTCATCTGTCCCTGTATCTCTTCCACATCCCTCATGCTCAGCTTCTCTGTTGTCCATCATTGGTGCACCTGTCCTCCCTCATTCAGACCTGACATCTCTCACCTACACTCCTGCAGAGTCAATAGGTGCACCCACCCTTTCCTCCTCCTTCCTTCTGCTCTTGGGCTAAATTTCAATGCCTCCCAAATCCCACCCACCCCCAGGCTTACACCTGTCACATATATCCATGGTACTCTAAGTGTTTTACCTTCCCCAGATTCCACCCCCACTCTCCTGGTTTCTCCTCCAAAAATGGGAGAGAAAGGGAAGTGAGAGATTCAGTAGGAGACTCCCATTAACAAAGGCAGTTGGGGAGCTACTGGGTCCAAGGCACCTTGTGGTCCAGCCATCTACTTCAATGCCACATGTGACTTTCATCTAACTCCCTTGCCCATAAAGATGACTTCAAAGCCATCTTCCTGGAACGAGGTAGGAAAAAGCTGAAGGGGAGGCTCTGGCTCCACTTCAAGTAGAGAACCTCTTCAATTTGTTGTAAAATTATATGAAAACTCAGTTTTCATATAAAACACACCACAATTTAAAAAATTAATAATCTTTACAGAGACTGATCTTCAGAACCTCTAAGCAGACATCCTAACACAGGCAGATCTTAGAGCAGCCAGGCTCAACTCTGGCCATGTGGCCACTAATATACTGCTTAATCTCCCTGAAACTCAGCATAAACACTTTGATATTTGCTATCTGTACCTCAAAAACCATTGTGAGGAGTACACCACAAAGCCATGGAACAGAACGTAAGACAAAGTGGGCCCTTATGAAAGGTTAGTTCACACCATCCTGGCCTCACCACTTGGGGAGAAGGATTCAGCTCCAGATACTTACCAATAGCCCAGACCCTTGGGCCCTGAGACTATCTTCATGACACAGACAATAGTATTCCTGAGGTCAGAGATCAATAGGTCTGGGATGGGAGGCAGAGAAACAAAATGAGGGAACAGGGGTCAGAGCTGGACGTCCAGAGTCTAGGAGTATAGATATCACTCTATTCCTCTCCCCCTCCATCAGAAACAATATGGCGGATACTGTGGCACATGCCTGTAATTTCAGTTACTTGGAAGGCTGAAGTAGGAGGTCAGCCTCAGCAGCATAACAGAGCCCTAAACAACTTAGTGAGACCCTGTCTGAAAATTTGACAAATGAACTAGGGATGTAGCTCTGTGATTAAGCACCTATGGGTTTAATCCCCAGCACCAAAAAAATATTTTAAAATATTAATAATAAATTTCTAAAAACCCTTCCCTCCATTCCTAAAGCTCTAAGATCAGTTTCTCATCTGGCACCCCAAGTCAGGCCCTCATCACTTGCCAAATACTTGTCTCCTACATGTCCTCACTCAGAGATAAAACCAGATAAACTAGACTGGGCAGAAGTAAATGCCATTGCAGGAGCCTGACCCCAACCAACCCAAGTCTGAGGCGGAACCCACCTGTGCAGTACATTTTGCACAAGTTGAGGGAGTCCGGTGCCAGGTTTCTGCACCACTTCCGGCTATTGATCTGGAAAAGGCCATTATTGGTGCTCCCATCAGCCTCATGGTCCACAGCAGCTGTGTTGAAGCCACTTGTGAAGTAAGCAAGGCAGACCCCTGCAAGTGACAGACACAGGCCCAGGGGTCAGGTGGTTGGGTCACCATGGCCCAGGAGACACACAGTGGCTCCCCACATATACCCACCTCCAGATTACCAGGACAGACATTCCCTCCCCCCGACTTTCAGATAAATCAATTGAGACTCAGAGGGTAAAGTGATTTCCCCCAGGACACCTAGAGCTGCCACATAGCAGGAGTCAGGGCTCAACCTCATATCTGCAGAGTCTTCAGCTCAAGCTTATTGTCCAAACATAGTAAAACCCAATTCAAGTGTCCAGTGAATTTATAAGAACTAAATCTTTGCAGGAAAAAATAAAAAGATGAATAGGATCTACAGATGGGACTGGAACTAGAGATGGAAAAAATGAGTCCAGATGTGACTGTATTTCACAGACAACTTCCCAAAACTGCCACCAGCTTGAGAAGTTTCGTATTATTTATTTGTTCAATTTGCCTTCTAAATTTTGCCAGGAATGTCTGAACCTCATGGCCAGGATTAACTTTGGCATGCTAACTTATTAAGTTCTTTTGACTCCTCACTTTGCCAGCAGGGGAAAACGAAGACGTGGTTCCTATTTGGTGATTGTTTCCTGCATACTATGAGTCTAACTCAAGGTTGAACATTCTCTGTCATCTCATTTACTCCTGGTTTTACAGATGAGTTAAGGCTCAAAAATCGCCCAGGACACACCTCTTGAATGAGGTGAGGAGAGGAGGAAAAGAGGGCAAGAGGGAGCCAGGGGCCAGTAAGAGGAAAAGGTTCTCACAGTCAGCCAGCTCATATCCCCGAAAGTTGGCCAGACCCAGTCTGTGGAGCTCCCTGGCCAATTCGCAGCGACTGAACACTTTGGCCTCACTAGAGGCAAGCAGGCAGCTGAGAAGAGAGATGAAGGCCAGCCAGGTGACCGTAGGCAGACACAGCCTCCTCCTGAGACCACAGCTCCTGGTTTTCATGCCAGTTGCAGAAGTCCAGTCCCCAACACGCTGGCACACATCTGAGCTTTGGGATGACAGGCAGTTCATCAGCCCTGCTGGTTCCCTCACAGACACCTGCTATCTGGAAGAAGGGACAGAGCCTGAGTGTATGACCAAGAAAGAGAAGAAGGCGTGGTCAGAAGCCAAGGCTCCACCAGGGAACATCAGCTCCTTTGCATCCCCTCTGAAGCACCCCCATGCTCCCAAGACCCTGGAGAAGGTTTCCTGAGAACTTCCAGTCCCACTGCACTCCAACCTAGCCCAGCAGCTGTGGGGAGAGGAGGGGAAATTGGGAGGAAAACTAACAATGTGAGCTCCATACTACATATGAGGTGTTATTTGACCCTCAAGCCCATGATTTTGACAACTAGGAAGGGATAAAGTACGGACTGAGGCCAAGGTTGATACCAGTCCAGCCCTATTGGGTTATCTCCTGGAGCAGATTTTCCAGAGGGGATGGGCTGAACCATGTCACCACTATAAGCCAATTCATCAGCCCAACTCCAAAGGACCTTCCTTCTAGCACTGAGCCTCCATCTACTGACCTTCACTGAAACAGGGTCCCCCAGGACTGCTGCCCTGGACCCATCTCATATAGAAGATGCTCCTCCTCACAGTCTCAGGCCCCAAGTTGTGCTGAGAGTCTCCTGCATCCCTACCATCCCTCCTAAACCAGGGCCCTGCAAAACTCCTTCTTCCTGAAAGCTCGCCATCCTGTTTGCCCTGCCCTCCGTTTATCTCCTCCTTGGCTTTATGGGCAGATCCCAAATATCATGAAGGACCCGAGCTCCTGCTGACCTTGGCCTCATGGTTGCTTCACCACCTCAAACCTCCACCTCCATTCTGTCTCAGCCACCCACTGAATGGCACTGCTGTCCCTGCATCTTCTCATTGCTGGACATATCCCCACCTTCCACCCTCTCTCCATCCTTGTATTCTAATCCCTCTCAGACCACCCCCTCCAAACATCTACACATCTCTCATGATCTCTGCCTACAACACCTGCTCTCCACCTACAGAGTCAATACACGAAACATTGCACAGCCTCAAACATGGGTGGCCATGCTCTCCTGTCCCCCTCCTGGGAAGCCACTGAGGATGCAAGGTGGCTAAGGGTGTAGCTGTGCTGCAAGAGTTGGGTTGAAGTCCTTCCTGCTCCTTACTACACTGGGGGACCAGGACACTCTCTGAGATGCATTTTCTTCATGTATAAAGTGAAGAAATCAATAATACCTGCCTGCTAAGACTGGTAAGAGGATCAGTGAGAAAGGGCAGGGAAAGAACTAGCTCTTCACATGAAATAGAGTGCCACGTATTTCTTTTAAGAGCAATCACTAGTACCAGTGCTCGCCTTTTTTTTTTCTTTTTTTTTTTAATTTTAATTTTTTATTAAGGTTGTTATTATAGAATCATGAATGCATATAAAGTAGCAATATAATATGTATTTATTCTTAAATCAGAGTTACCCCCCACATTGCCCACAGCCCAGTCTCCTGATTTGTCTGTATTTTACCCCTATAAATGATATAAATGTTTAGATTGTGAATTTTCCAGAATTAAATGATTGCATAACTATTATTTTGATTCTCAGGGGCTTAAGATTATGCTACATCTTTTATTAGATGTAGATAGAGATACAATTGAGGGGGAAACATTATCAAACCATCAATAACCAATGTATATATACTAAGTTATCCAGGAGTAATGCCAAATCATGGATGCCCAGCTTGGGTTTCCCCTGTTACCATTTCCCCCAGAAGAACTCTTGTGTTAAATGGGTATCTCAAGGAGGAATGACATCTGCTTCTGAGATGTTTCGCCCATATTCCCACTCTCCAGTCTCCTAGGAGTTCTTCATACACCCTCCTCCCTCCCCATCTCCCTCCCTATGCCTCCAAGTAACCTAGGGAGCCATCCCCCTATTGTGTTGAGAATCATACAATTTGAAGTTATTATTAGCTTAGCCATCTAACCTACTGCTTCCCCATGTATTCTAGCTTCCACAGATGAGATATACCATTTGGCCCTTGAGTCTCTGAGATTGGGATACTTCACTGAGCATAATTCTTTCCATCTCCATCCATTTGGCTGCAAAAGCCATAATATCGTCTTCTTTAATGGCTGAGTAGTATTCCATTGTATATATGTACCAAAGTTTTTGTATCCACTCATCAAGTGAGGGGCATCTGGGTTGGTTCCATAGTCTAGCTATAGTAAATTGAGCTGCTATAAACATTGATGAAGCCATATCAGTGCTTGCCTTTGATCAGCTTTCTCCCTCCCCTCTCCCTCACAATCCTCATTACTGTACTTAAACACCCCAGGCACCACCCTGTCCCATCCCTCAATCCCAGATGACCTCACCTCCTGCTGCCCTAGAAAAGCAAGGTGGTCATGTGTGGAAATTCCTTCCTCTTCCTGCTTCAGACCTAACCCACTTACAAACTCCTCCTGGCCTCATGCATCCCACTGCCAGCCCCTTAGCATGGACAGCCTCTTCCTGTATCCATGCCCACCTTTCCTGAGCTCTAGATTTCATCCTTCCCTATCCCTTAAGCCTTGCTCTGCCATCACCCCTACATACTGCCAGGACCTCTCCTCCATCTGCTCCTCCTTCCCTTGACTCTTGCCCTCTATTCTGACCTCTTTCCCTCTCTTTTCCAAATCGATAGGGGGAAAATTGCCATTTCCTTACCTCCCACCTGTTTTTCAACCCAGTGACATTTGACCTCACCACCACCACTTTCCTGAAACTGCTCTGCTGTCCAATGGATCCCCGCCAGTGTCTGAGGAAACCCCAGCAGCATCTTACGCTGCCCACTGCTTGCTCTGTTGAAACATAGGTTCCCACCATGCTCACCCCTGCCTCTCTGGAATCCTCCTTGTAGAATCCTCTTCAGCCCAAGGCTACAGTGCTGTTATGCTCTCCAATCTTCTAACCTTGAGCCCTCATCTCTTCAACTTCACCAAACTCTGCAGACAAACCTGCTCTTCACACCACCTGCTGGGGATGACCCTCTATTGCATCTTCCCTGGGGATCTCATAACAACCACTTCTGGTCATCTCTCCTTGGATATATCCCAAAGTCACCTCTACACAGTTAACTCTTCACTCAGACTTCAAGAGTCTCACCAGGGGTGAGTTCCCTGGAGAGACCCGACTGGCAGGCCACTGCCCCCAGCGCTCCCACAGCATCTTGATCTTCTACCCTCCCTCTGTCACATGGGATAGTAACAGGTGTCAGTCTTTCCCACCAACATGGTGAACTTCCAAAGAACAGTTGGATTTATATTGTATTCTGACAGCCCATCGGAGTTGCTGGTGTGGAGTGGCTGCTAAAATGACACTTCTTAGACTGAAGCAAACTGAAGTCATGACCCCAAGAGTATGGGCCCTATGTCATCAAAGCATGGGGGACAAGAGGGAGGGGAGGGAGATATTTACCTTTGCTGAGTTTTTCAAATCCATCAGACACAAGGCCAAGTGCTAACTTAATCTTATCTGTCTAATCCTCTTAACAATTCAAGGTGGATAAGATTAACATCCTCAATTTACAGATGAGGAAACTAAGTTCACTGCTACAGAATGATTTTTTATATCTTTACAGTGTAGTGACTTTAAAGATAAGTCCGTTCTGAGCATTTCCTAGCAGGATTAAGGAGTTGCATCTGGTGACTCATAGATCAGAGACCTGCCAGCAGCACAAAGACTCTCTCTCCATTGCCCTCTCCCCCAACCACCTTGTCACTCACACAGGCCAGGATTTCCTCCCACCTCTGACCAGCTCCTTGTTTTTCCATGTCCCTCACTGGCCACCCCAACCCAAGGCCATGGTTCACAGATCCAGGAAGATAGGAAGGAAGTCTCACTGATCTGGAAGCCTCCCCACCAGAGCTGAGATGGCAGTGATAGTTGTGGCAGCAGCCGTGGCTACAAACCCTGCTTCAGCCTGGGATGCCCCCACGGTATTGCCAAGGCCCCAGTTCCCAACATTAAGAGAATGATGGGGAAGGACACATTCTAGACCAATCATGGGCCTTCTAGAACCCCCCAGCTCTGTAAGTGTCTCTGAGCTTTGACTAGCCCATCTTAGGCCCTCAATTTCAGGGTCTGGAAACATGTTAAAGGTATCTAATCCCAGCCCTTTCTGTCCACCTCTGCTTGCATGCATCTGCATACAACCACCCATACACATCACTGCACTTTGAAGGTTGACTGCCCTCCTGCCTTCAGCTGGCTACCCAGGTAGCCCACTGCCTCCATGCAGCTCCTAGTAGTGTCAGACTCCTTTGATGGAAAGCTCTTCTTCCTTAATGCCGAGCCACAAACCAACCCCTTCCTCCATCTGGATGGTGACAGCACAGCATGCACAGGCCCCTGGGGCAAAGATTACACTATCAATCCAAAAGCTGCAAGGACCATTAAGTAAAATGAGAGGACCTGTGATACCTAGGTCTGTGCCCTGCAGGAAGCCCTACTTGGAGGGACCAAGCAACACAGCAGCTAGACCATCACCAGTGGCATCAGGCTGGCTTGGGCAGCAACCCAGGCACTAGTGACTAGTTTCTTGTGTTTCCTCAATCCCCATGTGGGAATGACAATACATTACAATGTATTAGGAGTATTAGGGTATTAGCAGAGCACAGCGAAGCATCTATCAAAGTTCTTGTTATTCAGGGATGGGAGCTCAGTAGTAGGGGAAATCACTACTAAGAGTATAGCATAACCACAAATATCTTTACTTGCATCCTGTCTACATGGTCCAGCCCAGATCAACCAAGTTAGAATGAAGCAGGACTCAGCATCAGCAACAGTGTTTTGTTTATTTTCCTTTTTTAAAATGTGATATATGTATATGTATTTTATATATATGCCAATATATTATATGTGAATATATTATCTAAATTATATATATATATTTTTAATATGTGAATATATTATAAAAAACTCAAAACAAATATAGAGGTTAAGTTTCGGTGTTAAGTTTTTTCAAATGGGATGAGAACACTTAATGGGAAACCTGAGCTGTGAACAGACTTTTAAGGTCACAATACATTATCATTGGCTACAGGTGCACTGCTGTATAGCAGTTCTCTAGAACTTTATCATAGTGCTTGGTGCCTGATCACTGGTAACTCGATTATCTCCCTCCCCCATCCCTTGGTAATCACCATCCCCCTCTGGGATTTTATGAATTGTTCTATTCTAGTATCTCTGAGAAGTAGAATCATTTGTCCTTCTGTGACTGGCTTACTTTACTTAGCGTAATATCCTCTAAGTATTCTGCTGTGTGTTTATACCACATTTTTTCTCGATCCACTCTTCCATGTATGGATGTGGGTTGTTTCCAATCTCATCCATTGTGAGTAATGCTGCAATGAATGAACATGGAAATGCTAATACATCCTCAGAATTGTGATCCCAGTTCTTTAGGATAAATACTCACAAATGGGAGTGATGGATCATAGGGTGATTCTAGTTTTTTCAGGCATCTCCACACTGTCTTCCAAAGCAACACACCATTTTGCAGTTGCACCAAATATTACAAAGTTTCTAATTTTTCCTTTTTTTATTAAGAAATTTAGTTATTGTACAATCAAAAATACATCCAACATAACAATGATATGCATATGTTCTTTAATTAGATTTATCCCCTAGACCCCACCGTATTCTCCCATGCTTAGGTGTCCTGTAAGCTTCCTAGATGAGCATATCTGATTCTATTTTTATATGAGAAAAATTTTCTTTCACAGTTTCCTTGAGGATGTACCTCATACCATCACTTGTTTCAATTTCTTCTTGTATTCCAATTACTCTTATGTTGTTTCTTCTTATTTCATCCCAGACATTTTAAAAATTCTGATCATGTTCTTTTAGTCATCTTTCTTTTTTGTCATTGGTGTGCTCAAGCTTGGTTAGCCTGTCCTCATTATCAGAAGTTCTTTCTTCAATATCAGATATTCTATTTTCTACAGAAGTTAGTCTATTATTAAATTGTTCCATGATCCTTCTCATGTCATTGACTGCAGATTTTAGCTCTGTACTTCCTTTCTGAGTATGTCTATTTCTTTAGTGATAGAGTTTCTCAACTCTTGAGTTTTCTCATTTATTCCCTTCATTAACTCTTCTTTTAGTTCTTTGTTTCTTTTTGTTATCAGGTCATTGATAACTTGTTCTAGATTTTCCTCCCAGTCCCTGGTCATGGACTCCTTGCTAGGGGAGTTGTGGGTTTGAGGTGAACCTCTTCTAGGTTGATTCCTCATCTTTGAAAAGCTCTTCTGGATTTTTGAATTGGGGATCCCTGTGTGGAAGCAAGACAAGTCTCTGGGTTCTTCTTCCTGATACATCACGGGTTGGGTCACCTCTCTGATGACCTCTTCCTTCCAGAAGGCTTTTTCTGCCTGGAGCTTTGTTTTGTTGCAGCTTTTGGGTTAAGATTCCAGGACTCAGCTTCACACCTGGTGGAGTTGTTGGACAGTCTTCTGAGTTGTTGAAGCTAAGTAGTAGAGGTATGTCACTGGGTGCTAGGGTCCCAGATGTGTGGGGTAGGCCAGAATGGACCAACCTATATACTGCACTGGGATCTGGGATCCTTAGTGGTGGGATGGGCCCAATGTATCTGGACCTGGAAGGTGTGCATGACAGCTGGGTGGTATCTGGGTGTGGGGTCCTTGGAGCTGTCCAGCTCACCTGCTATGGTGGGACCAGTGTCCTGGGCATGCACAGGTGTTTGACAGGGGGTATCTGCTCAGCCTTCTTCTCATTCCATAAATTGAAGCGAGTTCTCAGCCTGAGATCTCTATCTGGTTGTTTTTCTTAGGGTCTTTGCTGTTGTATTGGGAGTTTTATCCCGTCCCTTACTTGGGTTGGGGTATTGTTAGGAAATTTGAGTTCAGAAGTCAAACCTCTAATCTGTGAACAGTTAGTGTCCCTTAAGATTTCCAACTCCTCAGAAGCTAATAGGAGATCATCAATGTGAACAACCAATGCATACAATAAACAATTTTAAATTGTTCATTTAGTACAGACTATATTACACTGTTTATTTCCACCTATGGAACGAATGGTAGTGTTAGTCAATACTTTCAGTGACATTAGTATTTAACTATTACCTACGTCAGGCTTCAAAGCATACAATAGTTATTGAGCTTGGCACTCACACCACTAAT
This sequence comes from Aplodontia rufa, assembly GCA_004027875.1. Lineage (NCBI taxonomy): Eukaryota > Metazoa > Chordata > Mammalia > Rodentia > Aplodontiidae > Aplodontia > Aplodontia rufa. The sequence goes on from PVKS010023177.1 coordinate 11,932, forward strand.
GGTTACACAACCTTAATGATGGGGGGTCAAAAGGTATAAACTAATTGGAAGCCTGAGAGAGAAGGGAATATAAGTGAAATTTAGAGAGGAGGTTATATTGTCCAATCGTGGACAGAAAGAAAGTGGAGGAGGTGAAGGATTTGCTGGATAAAGAGAAAGAAAGAAAAAAAGAAAAGAAAAAAGAAAAAGCAAACCCTGGAGGAATAAAAGACAGATGTAGCAAAATAGAGGGAGGGTAAAAAAAATAGAGGAAGGGTGAAAGAGATATTAATAAAAATTGGGTGATAGCATAGATAACATAACGGTAGAAGCAAGCACAGGAAAATTATGCAGGTAGGGCACAATATGCTTCAAATATTAAATGAACTGACCAGAATCCCTCCTCTTAGCAGGCAGGACAAGGATAGACAGAAGAGACAAGAAGGAAAAATAGAGAAGATGAAGGAAAAAAACCAAAAAACAAAAGAACAAGGAAAAACAACTGAAAAAACCCTCAACAAAGAAAAAATGAAACAAGAACTGAAAAACAAAAACAGCTCTAGTATTTTTATACGTCCATGAACCAATCAACTTTTCCAATTGGCACTCAAATACCCATCAAAAATAGGAAAGAAGAGAAAAAATATTTAAAAAGAGAAAGAAAGAAATAAACAAAAAATTAAAAATTCTTAATGAAAACTTGGAATTATGGTCACTAAGGTTGTCTCTCTGCATTTTGGGAGCAGATGTTCACTGTCCATCTGAGTTTTGATAGCAGGGTCTCTCAGACTGTAATTATGTGATATTAAGTAGAGGACTTGGATGTCCTCAGACTCCTGGGATTTCTAGGAAGAGATTTCAGTGAAGATATCAGATTAAGGAGTGCCCTGAGGGCTGGTCTTTGACAGCCTCCCTGGGGATCTGAAATTCAGGTGTCTTAAGGCTTTTATGCACAGGAGGGATGAGATGCTTTCTATCCTCCCTCTGCCGGTGGTTCTACTCCCAGTCCTCCAGGATTTTTGAGCTCAGACTGAGGACTCTTAGAGTTTGGCTTATCATGTGATCCTTCTGGCTGGAGTGGGGGTAGACAGAGCTGAGCAAGACTCCCCCTTACTCCTCAAACCCAAATTCCCCTAAGCAAAGCGGGGACTTAGCCTATCCCATGCCTCCTCTTCCCAGTTCTGCCTGTTTACAGTGGCTGTCTCCTGGCACAGTTGCAGAGGGACCTTCTCTGAACTCTGATTCACTCCTGCCAGGCAGTCTGCTCCAAAAGACTCCTTTGTGCAGGCAGCTGAGAGACTCTGTTTTCCCCTTACACAGGGGAGGTGCCATAGGGTGTCTCTAGTTAAGCCCAATGCACAATCCCTTATAGAACATGGCTTCTCAGCAGCAGATCGGCTTGTAGGTTATGTTTGTCTCCTCTCCCACTCCCATGCCAATTGGGATTAATGGTGGACAAGGCTATGGCTGCTGTGTTCCAGCCAGGTCGGAAATAATCCCTCTTTTCCACTTGCTGCTCCCAAATCTCTGATCATCCAAACAACTCCCCAAACTAGTTCTGTGTTCCGGTGATGATTATCCCCAAAAAGCACCTTGTAGTAATTGAGTTGTCCTGAAGTTTTTTCATCCAGTCATGGAGCCAAATGAGAAGCAGCCATCCCTTAGCTCACTATCCTGCACCCCCAGCTTCTAATTTTTCCACGTCTTCACCAACACTATTGTCTGTTTTTTGGGGGGGATGGAGAAGACCAGGGGTACCTATAATTTAACCCTGGGGCCCTTAACCACTGTGTGGCATCCTCAGCACTTTTTATTTTTAATTTTGAGATAGGATCTTGCTTAGTTGCTTAGGGTCTTGCTAGGTTGAAGGGGCTGACTTTGAACTTGCAGTCTTCCTGTCTCAGCCTACCAAGTTGCTTGGATTACAGGCTTGGACCTCCATACCCTGCTTGTCTTTATTTTTTTGATAATAGCTCTCAATGTGTGTAAAGTGCTGTCTCATTTTGCTGTTACCTTGCATGTCCCTGATGACTAGTGACATGGAGCATTTTTTCAGATGCCTGTTGCCTATTTGTGTGTCTTTAAAGAAATGTCTAAATGGCTTCAGTATTTCTGAAAATCTCCCCAATGTATATACAGCCTTACACCTTTGTTCACAGGATGGAGCTAAGGCCATGAGTAAGACATGAATTCAATGTCTCTCTCCATCCCCAAATGGCTCAACAAGTTTACCTCTCTTTCCTTTTAAAAATTATGAGATATAATACATACATACACTATATAGACAGAGACTATGTGTGTACATATATACATATATAAAGATATATATGTATATATACATGTATATGCATGTATATAAAGATATATGTGTATATATGTACATATACATGTATATGCATGTTTATAAAGATATGTATGTATATATGTATATATACATGTATATGCATGTTTATAAAGATATATGTGGATATATGCATACATGCATGTATATACATATATTTGTATATGTATATATGTACATATATATGTACACACACATCTATATATATGTACACATACACACATAGTGGAGTTTTTTGGATCTTCCAGATACAGGATGATGTCATCTGCAAAAAGGGATAGTTTGACTTCCTCTCTTCCTAGTCTTATCCTTTTGATTTCCTTCTTTTACCTGATTGCTCCAGCTAGGGTCTCAAGAACTATGTTGACTAAAGTGGTGAGTGCCAACAGCCTTGTCTTGTTCCCGAGTTTAGTGGAAATGCATTCAGTTTTTCTGTTTAGTATTATACTAGCTGAGGGTTTGGCATAGATGGCCTTTACATAGTTAAGATAAGTTCCTTTGATCCCAATCTTCTCTACAGTTTTGAGCATAAATGGGTGCTGAATTTTATCCAAAGCCTTTTCTGCATCAATTGAGATGATCATATGGTTCTTGTCCATAATTCTGTTTAAGTGATGAATCATATTTATTGATTTGCATATGTTGAACCAGCCTTGCATACCTGGCATGAAGCCCACTTGATCTTGATCAATGATCTTCTTCATGTATTTTGAAGATGGTTTGCTAGAACCTCATTAAGGATTTTTGCATTGATGTTCATCAGGGATATTGGTCTGTAGTTTTCTTTTTTTGATGAGCCTTTGTTAGGTTTTGGTATCAGAGATAAGGTTGCCTCATAAAAAGTGTTTGGGAGAGTTCCCTCCTTTTAAATTTCTTGGAATAGCTTAATAAAGAGAGGTGCTTATTCCTCCTAATAGGTGTGGTAAAACTCAGCAAGGAATCCATCAGGTCCTGGGCTTTTCCTCTTTGGAAGGCTTTTAATTGCTATATGGATTTCAGTGCCTGTTATCAGGCTGTTTAGGAATTCAACATCATCCTGCATCAATTTGGGGATGCTGTATGTGTCAAGAAATTTATCCACATCTTCCAGATTATCTAATTTAGAGGACTATAGTTTTTCAAAATATGTTCTGATAATCATTTGATTTCCATGGGGTCAGTGGTGATCATTCCCCTTTCCTTGGTGACTTTGTTCATTGGCTTCAATTCTCCCTTCTTTTAGTGAGATTAGCTAAGGTTCTGTCAATTTTATTCATTTTTTCAAGGAACCATCCCTGTTGTATTGATTCTTTTTATTGTTTTGTTGTTGTTGTTGTTATTCTCAATTTCATTGATTTCACCTCTGATCTTGATTATTTCCTGTCTTCTGCTAGCTTTGGAATTAGATTGTTCTGCTTTTTGTAGGGATTTGAGATCTCACCTGGTATTTAATGTAGGGACTCAGTGCTATAAATTTTCCCCTTAGAAACACTTTCCTGTTGTCCCAAAGGTTTCAATATTTTGTGTCTTCATTCTCCTTTTCGTCCAAGAATTTGTTTTCTGCTCTCATATCTTCTTGGATTCATTCTTAGTTTATTAGAATATTATTCAATCTCCATGTACACGTACATTTTCTGTTAGGATTTTTCCTGTTAATTGCTAGGGTCATGGCATCTTAGTCTGATAGGATACACAGAATAATATCCACCTTTTTAATTTGCTGAGATTTCTTTTATGGCTAGATTATGATCTATTTTAGAGATGGATCTAAGTGCTGCTAAGAAGAAGGTATGCTCAGCCAATTTGGGGTGGAATATTCTATAAATGTCTGTTAAGTCCATTTGATTTGTGGTCATCTTTTGTTTTGTTTTGCTTTGATGATCTTTCTATTGGTGGTAGAGGAGTATTGAAATCTCCCAGTATTACTGGGTGAGCTCCACAAGTGGTTTATGTCATGGAGTAATTTTTCCACATTTTTGGGAGCATTGGTGTTTGGAGAACATATATTTATTATGGTTATATCTTCCTGTTGTATTGTTCCCTTCATTAGGATGTAGTGGACTTCTTTATCTCTTATGATTAGTTTATGTTTGAAGTCTACATTGTCTGATACTAGTATTGCAACTCCAGCTTGCTTTCTTGGGCCATACACCTGGTATGTTTTTTTCAGTCCTTTCACCTTCTATCTGTGTATGTCATTGGTTGTAAGGTGGGTCTCTTTTAAGCAACATATTGTATTTTGTTTTTTGATCAAATCCTCTGTGTCTTTTGATAGGTGTAGTGAGACCATTCACATTCAGTTTTAGAATAGTTAAGTGGTCATGATTCATAGTCATTATGTTTTATTAGTAAGTTCTGTGCTGTCTTGGTTATCTATTGATAACATGCATCTTTACTGAATTTCCTCTGTTTGTGGGTTTTGAGGATGGTTTTATTGTTCTTCTATAAGGAGTTTACCTTTGAGGATTCTTTGCAAAGCTGGTTTTCTGTTAAGGAATGCTGCCAGTTTGATGTTATCATGAAATGTTCTTATTTCCCCCATTGAATATGAAGCTGAATTTTGCTGGGTATAGTATTCTTGGCTTCATGGATCATTCAGACATTAAAAGATTTTTCTTCCAGGATCATCTTGCTTCTAGATTCTAGGCTGAAAAGTCAGATGTGATCTTTATTGGTTTGTCTCTGAATGTAATTTGACATTTCTCTCTTTCCATTTTATTATTATTTACTTGATTTCCCTGTTATATATTTTGAATGTAATGTGTCTCGGTGAATGTCTCATTTGATTAGGCTTAAAGGGCGACCTTACAATTCCTGAATGAACATTTCTGACTCCATTCTGATATGGAGAAATTTTTATTTAACTATTTCATTGAGAATGGTCTGTATATCATTCATTGGTGTTTAAATTTCTTCTTGTATCCCAATTACACTTATATTATTTCTTCTGATTTCATCCCAGACATTTTGAAAATTCTGCTCATGTTCTGGGTTTTTTTGTTGTTGTTGTTGTTTTGGGGTTTTTTGGGTTTTTTTTGTTTTGTTTTTTGTTTTTTTGTTTTTTGTTTTTTTTTTTTTTTTGGTCATTCGTGTGCTCAAGCTTATTCAGCCTATCTCCATTGTCAGAAATTCTTCAAGAGATGAGGTTCTGTTTTCTATAGAGGTTAGTCTATTATTAAATTCTCCCATTGTTATTATAGTGTAATCAACTGAAAATTTTAGCTCTGTTACTTCTTTTTTCAGTATGTCCATTTCCTTGATAATAGAGTTTCTCATCTCTTGAATTTTCTCACTTATTTCCTTCATTAAATCATCTTTTAGTTCATTGATCCTTTTAGTAATCAGATCACTGATAATTATTTCTAGATTTTTATCCCTCTCCCTGTCTATGTGTACCTTCTGGGAGTTGCACGCTTGAGTTGAACCTTTTCTATTTTGATTCCTTATTTTTGATAATCTTATTCTGGATCTCTGAATTGAGTTTCCCTTATGGGTCTAGGCTCCAGAGCATCTGTCTGGAATCTGCTGGGGGTGCAGGGAAGCCTGCTGGATTGTAGAAGTGCAACTGCTAGGGTATGTTGCTAGATCCTGGGGTCTCATGATGGGCTGGAACAGGTCTCCTATGCAACACAATGGGACCTGGAATCCTTGATAGTGTGTATGGGCACACAATATCTGGACCTGGTGGGTATGGGTGCAGCTGGGCAAGTTGGGATGGGGAGAGGGGATCCTAGGCACAGGTAAATGGTGAATGCCTGAGGCCTGGATCCACACACAGCAGCTGAGTGGGTCAGGACCGGGGCGGGGGGAGGGGGACCTGGTTGTGAATGAACCATGAATACTTGAAAGCCCCAAACCTGAGGCCTTGATCTGCATGTAGAGGCTGGGTAAGTTGGGTCCGGCGGGATCCTGAGCACAGGTGTTCTGTGCCTGAGTCCTGAGGCCTGGATCCACACACAGCAACTGGGTGAGTCGGTTCCAGCAGGGTCCTGGCATGGGTGTCCTGGAATGCCTGAGGCCTCTGAACTCAGATTCTTGACTACATTCTAGCACTGTTCCTCCACTGGTTCCCTCCATGTTTACATTCTCTAGCAACTTCTCCTGCCTTCCTGGTCCTCAGTCCCTGTGGTAATTTACAAACATTACTGATTCTTGGCCTTTCCCCAAACCAATGACATCCAAATCTCAGCTAATGTGGCTCAGCTTTCAGTATTTTTGTTATTGCTCCAAAGTCATTCCAAAGTACCTTCCAGGCTAAGAACCCTATTCCAACCAAACTTCTTAGCATTACAAAATGTGTGACAATATTTTACATCATCTACGGGATTATATTTGTCAAACCATTCTCTCTGTCCCAACTTCCTGGCTAGCTTCCAATGCCCCTTTAAGCATCAGCAGTTGACTTCCTCCCCTGGACTCCTTGGATTTCCCTATTTTCTAGCATAGTATTCAGTGCTAATTTAGAATCTAGGCATCTATCACACTCTGTCAGTATCTCTCTATCCATCATTCCCATCAGATCAATAGGTGCCTTGTGGCTCTTTTTCCCCATGTCTAGAACAAAAGTCAAAAAAATCTGGATGAGGAAAAGAAACAAGAGAAAATTACCAAGTCAGTTGATTCAGAAAGAACTTAGACCACAGAACTCACACAAAGCAGTCCTTAGACACCACAAAGAGTGTGCCAGGGACATGATGGACAATGGAGGATAGAGTCACCCTCTGGTGACATATACAGAGGCCTAGAGCTCCAAGAAAAAGCCCCTCACCAGCCCTACTCCACACTTGGTGTCCTGAGGATAGAATGGACCTCTTCTCATGAGCTATTCCCTGTCCTTCCCATTCGGGGTTACAGGGTGGGGCCATAATTATGTCACACTATTTCCAGAAGGACTCAAGTCCTCTACTGTAGGATCCAGCTTGATGTAACTACAGCCATTTTGGTTGTAACTACCATTTCACCCACCAGGTGACACAGGCATGCATCTCAAACCCTAAAAACAAAGTCATTAAGATAGACAGCCAAGGGTGTTGTGCCAGCCATCGGTGCCTGCCCATTTCTTAACTGACTTTAATAGTTTTTGAGAAAGGCCACGTGCATTCTGGTTAGCTGAACCCACAGTTATCTTCACTTAATATATAAACCCCTTGCTCCGGCCATGAGGTGCAGGGCTCCTCTTGTGTTGCTGCTGCCCAAGACATACTTCCATCTGTGAGCACCTAATAAATTACACCTTTGTGCAGTTCTGGATCTGCATGCCTCTTTCCTCAGTCTCATGGCAGCTTCTGCCTTCGGCAGCCAGTTTTCATACATAGGGACCACTTTATTCTGTAACACACTAAATAGTCTCACACCACTATATGGTTCTAGTGTCATGTCTGTCTCCTGTATCATTTTTTCTTCCCCTGTGGATGGTGAGTTTTATGTGTCCACTTGACTCTGCCACCAGATATTTGATCATCCATTATTCTCAGTATTTCTATGAAGATGTTTTTGTATGTGAATAACATTCAAATCAGTAGACAGAGTAAAGCAGATTGCACTCCAAAGGCTGACCCTGCTCAAGCCTGAGAGAACTCCTCCCACTGATGGCTTTCCACCAGAGACACTGGCTTTTCTTTCCCACGTTTGAACTCTAATTCAACATCCACACATCTGGGCCTCAAGCCTGCCAGCCTTCAGATGGGAGATATACCATCGGCTCTCCTGGTTTTCAGGCCTTCAGACTCAGAATGGAACCAAGCTGTGGGCTCTCCATCTCACCAACTCATCCTGCAGATCTGGCAATTTGCCCCCATAAGTGCATGAGCCAATTCTTATAACAAGTCAGTTTCTCTTGCTCTCTCTTTCTCCATATGTATGATTGCATATAGAATCTCTTTCTTGATAGATAGGTACATAGACTTCCTATTAGTGCTATTTTCCTGACTGATAAACACTCAGTGAAAGTTGCCAGAAAACCATTTACCCGTGGCCAAGTTCTTCAATCCACAACATTCCCTCCTTAACCGTGAGCCACTACTGCTGACCTCTTTCCTCCCTCTTGTGATCTGTGACATCTATAGTACAAGGTAGCAGACTGAGAGCAGGCCGACCTGGTCTGGAGTCCTAAGTCCACAAAACTTACTAGCTCTGCAAGTTTTACTAGTTCTGTCACCCTCAGTGGGTTAATTGGCTCAGCTGAACCTTGGTATCCTCACCTGTGAAATGTAAAGGAACTGCCATCCCAGGGGATCCTGGGGGATCATGAGATATTCCAAGCATCTTGAATAGCACCTGGTACTAAACAGACTTTTAATACATTTAGCTCTTAATTATTGTTATCTGGTGGCGGGTAAGGAAACAAACCATATATTTAAGAACTACACTTGACTTGTCAGAAAAGACTCTGAGTAAGGTCCTTAAGAGTTCCGCAATGTAATAGCATGAGCCTATTTAATTGCTCAAAGGACTTTTCCCCATCCAAGTTTGTGCTATGTTTGTCCTCACTGAAGTAGTAAAAATATAAGATCTCTGAAGGTGTAAGACCTCCAGATTAGCAAGGCATTACTCTACTCACATTTATCTTATTGGACTTATATCCTAGGGATTTTCTCTCAGGGAAATGGATACAGCCAGAAGAAAAGGGGAAATCGTCAATCTCTGAAACAGTATTTATTCATCCCTTTCCTACTCCCCACTCCCATCCTTATCTCTTTCCAAGAGCAATGATACTTCCACATCTTTTGCCAATATTCTGGCATGTGTTTCACTGATGGGGCTTCTAAATGGTAGGGCTAAATATACCATTCCCCATGTTTAAGCCTTTCTATAGGTAGCCATACTGCAAGTCTAGGTCAGCCAAGCTGGCGGGGACCGTTTCCACTGTGCTGATTGACAAGGTCCAGGCATGAGGAAGGGCTTGGCAAGGCCACTGTTCCTGGAAATTGCCACTGTTATCTCTCCTAGGAATTGGATGTTTTCTTATAATGATCATACTTATAACTATGCAGTTGCAGATTAAATTTCCAGAAAAATTTGTTATTGATGATAAAGATTGTTGTAAAACTAATAATAATACTTCATTAGGTCTGTGGAGTCTGGATGAAGATAAGAAATGTCTCAGAAAAATGTATTAATATCATACTAAAAAGCCCAGATAATCAGAAATCCAACTTTGAAAAGTTCTTAAGAAAATTACATTTACAGAAATTACTTTCACCTGTGTTGATTACATCTAGTCCTGTTAATGTTTTACCAGTTCAACAATCAAAGACATATAATAGGAGATTTGTTATTCCTACAGTTTAGGGAACACCATAGATAGCCTATAAAATTGAAGGATATTTGTGGTAACCACCTAGAGGAGCCCAAGTAAATAATTATTAAGACCCTCTACCCACAGACCCATCATTGCTTTTTACAGGAATATATAATGAATATGGAGAATGCATTGTTAATATTAATGGCAAATGGACTAATGTCCAGTGCCTGCCCTTTCTTCAAAGTCTTGGATGTCAGGGGCTACCTTGGAGATGTAGGACAAAGGAACAAAGAAACAGCATACGTAAACAATTACACAAATATTACCTAAAAATTAAGTGTCCACAATGCGCACTCTATGAGTGATTAAGGGACATGATGCTTTTCTACTTCTCATTTTGCCTTTGTTTTTAAATAGTTTAAATTTCTAATTCTTAGATCATAGTAAGCACACATAAATATTTTTGTAGGATTAAGGATGAAGGTCACTAATAGTAAGGTGACAACAATATAATTTTAGTTAATATAGAACTGTAATACAATGCTAATTGCTTGCTTGGAAAAGAGCACTAAAGCTAGACAATAGTGTATTACCAAAAGCAAGAAAATTTCCTAGTAAAATGCTTATGAAAATACTTCCAAGTAAATATGGAAAGCTGACCTTAATGTACTCTTTAAATGTAATATGGATAGATGGAGTAATGTCTCAAAAAAAAGGCACTTAAGGAAAAAGAGAAAGAAACATTGTGGTTAATAACAAATCTTGTGATTAATTGATGGAACTTGTACCCTGCTTGCTTTCACATGCCTATTGTACTAAATGATATATATAAGCAAGATCAAAATAAAACTGAGTGGCACTTGCTTCAAGTTGCTCCAGGGGTTCATGTTGTTCCTCTGCGCTGACTCTACTTATCCTTCAGGGACCCTCTGAGTTGCTGCTGGGGCTGGCTCCTAGCACCAAACCAGTTCAACACCCCTACCTCAGGGTTCTCCACAGTTTGCCTCTCCTACTTCCCCAGTCCCACCCCTAGGACCCCACTACCCCCACTGCTGGGCTCTGACAACTCTGAACTACCAACTCCTTCCCAAACATATCTGCCTAAAGTCCTTTCTCATTGGGTACCAGATAACTTCATCCTTCAAAATCAGCTCAATGTTGTAAGTTTTGCAGCAAGAATTAATCCAACACCCTAGTGTCTTACCCTCCTATCTATTTTCTTGTCCATACACCTTAAGTTGATCCTGATCGTGGAATTTCCACATTACACTATTTTATGGTGGATTTGACCTTGGCCCTGTCTTTGAGCTCTTCCAGAGCATATTTCCTTGACCTACTACTAATGTGTGAGACACAAAGAAGATACTAAAGAGAGGCTAAGGGAATGCATTTAAGCACACACAGGTTAGGAAGAATTTAACTATAGAGCATAGAAGACGGAGATCTTTGTGATGACAGAATAATTCTGTGTTTTTTGTTTTTTTTTTTTTTGTAACCAAGAGAATAAACCCAGGAGCACTTAACCCCGGAGCCACATCTACAACCTTTTTTTATTTTTTGAGACAGGATCTCACTTAGTTGCCTAGGACCTCACTAAGTTCCTGAGGCTGGCCTTGAAATTGTGATCCTCCAGCCTCAGCCTTCCTGGCCACTGGGATTCCAGGCATGCAGCACTGAACCCAGCTAATGCTACATTTTCATAGGAATGGTGGGTACACAATCTATACATGTGACAAAGGACATGATCTGTATTCACATTGTAAGGTCAGTATCCCCATTTTGCTATTATGCTGTAGCTATGCGTATATAAACCACAGGGGAACATGGAGGAAGAGTACATGGGATCTGTTATTTTTGCAACTTTATAACAATTGATGATTGAAAAATTTAATTTAATAAGACTACCTAAAATTGACTGGCAGAAGGTGACTGACTACAACAGAAACATGACCCAAGTGTGCTTTAACATCCAGTTAGCTTAGAAACAAGATTCTACTCTCAAGGACTTTGTAGGGATGCCCAAGTATTTAGACCCTGGTAAAATGAATTGGGGTAAATGCACGTATGAGAGCTGAGCAAGGCCAGCTATGACTTCAAAAAATAAAAAAACTAAACCCTTTGGAAAAGCGCAGCTTCATTGTCTGATCAGACAGGAAGGTCAGTGGGAAAAACTGCTTGGCTGACCCATAGCGTTGGCACGTCAGCACACCTGAAAATCTGAGTCCACGTCCTTAGCAAAGTAGGAACCCTGAAAATCTTGAGGTGCTAAAAAGTGACGCTTTGAGTAAACTTGACACCTTCAAAAGCTGAAGGCCTCTAGGAACCCAGAGCCTCCAAAACCCTGAGATTCCGGGCATCCAGGATAGGCTAACACCCTAATGCCTAGGGCCTGGGGCTCCTAAAAGCTGATGTTTCTAAAACTTGGGGATTCTGAGAAACATGAAGCCTTTTAAATTGAAAATTTGAATAACCTGGGGCTCTAACAGCCCAAGACCTATAATAAACTGAAACTCTTAGCAACTCAGTTTCCCTAGCAACCCAGGGACTCTAATTATCAGAAACTCCTAGCAACCAGGGAGATTGCACAACCTGGGGACCCAATACACATCCTAGCCTGGACTCAGACTGCCTCTCCTTCTGGCAGTAGCTGCACACTGAGATTGAGAGGCAGTGTGATCCAAGAGGTATCGCCAGAATTGGAAACCACAATCTCTGATGTTTGCCACTTATTGACTCCGTATCCTGTGGCTTGTCCTCTCTGACCACCAGTTTCCTTACACACAAATGATGATAATACAATGGTTAGCCAGGTGTGTTGGTGAATGCCTATAGTCTCAGCAGGTTGGGAGGCTGAGGCAAGAGGATCTCAAATTCAAAGCCAGCCTCCTCAACATAGCAAGGTCTAAGCAACTTAGTAAGAACCTGTCTCAAAATAAAAAGGGCTTTGGCAAGTCAGCACACCTGAAAATCTGAGATGTGTAAGGACCCTGAAAATCTTGAGGTGCTAAAAAGTGACACTTTGAGTAAATTTGACACCTTCAAAAGCTGAAGGCCTCTAGGAACCCAGAGCAACTTAGTGGTTAAGTGCCCCTGGGTTCAATCCCTGTTACCAAAACTAAAGTAAAATCAAATAATTACAATAGCTAGCTCACAAAGGATTGTGAGAATCAAGTTGTTGATGGGAAGGCACTTTAACAACCACACAAATGCACGCTGCTGTGTTCTACTGCATCCCTCCCCTCACATCTCCATACACATCACACCAGTTCCACTTCTAAAATATCTTTCCCGTCTATTCCAGCTTCTGCCCCCACCTCCACCCCATCATCTACATTGCCCTCTGCTATCTTTCCAGCCCACAAGTCACTTTTGTCTAAAGGCGTCCACTCTTCCCCATTGCTCTTGAGGTCAAGTTCAGACTCTTTAGCGTGGTACATGAACACTTTACAGCCAGGCCCTCTCTCTCCACCTTCATCTTCATAAGAGGGGAAAAAAAGGTTTCTCCACCTCTATTTTCTCAACTCTAAAATGAGAATAATTACTCCCTAATTATTCCTATGTTGGTAAGGAGAGAATAGTGCTTGTGAAATTGCTTTATACATAGAAGGTGCTTCACAAAAATTTGTCTTTAAGAAAACAAAATACAGCCTGGTGCAGTGACACATGCCTGTAATCCAAGCAGTTCAGGATGCTGAAGCAGGAGGATGGAAAGTTCAAAGCCAGCCTCAGCAAATTATCAAGGCCCTCAGCAAATTAGTGAAACAGTGTTTCAAAATAAAAACTAAAAAAGAGGGATGGGGAATTGGCTCAAGGGTTAAATTCCTGGTGCCTACTGAAATAAAATAAAATATAATTAAATGCGTATAATGATGCCTAGTTTTCAGGGTTACCATGAGGACTAAATGAGTTAAGATGCACAAAGCACTTTCTACCTTTTCTTCATTTCTCCTTTCTTCCTGTAAAACAGTGCTTATTCACCTTGTACAGATCATGGACGATTTCAAAAATAAGATGAAAGCTGTGAACTCCCCACCCCATAAAAAATGCACACAGTCATGTAGATATACATAGTTTCCCATACAATTTTAGGAGGGTTTTGGACCTCCAGGGCCCCACTGAGATACTCTAGGGATCCACTAATGCTGGCCAAAGGCGCCCTCGTCTCAAAAGTGCTACACAGTCCTCCAAAGGAACCCACCAGTGTCACAAAGAGATACCAAGATTTCTTCTCTTAAAATGATATAAAGACTGTCATTTTTCAATTTGCATGGAGTAGAAAAAAAAAAGACAAGGACAGAATTCAATCAATTTCACGTCTTTTTTCCTCCCTTAATTTTTTTAAACCGTTGGCACCTGCTGCAGCTTGTGAGCTAGCGTGTTCTCACAGATGGCAAAGTGAATGAGAGCAGAAAATGAATCTGAACAGAACTTAGAAATGCGATTTCATAAAATTAGTTCATGCATGCATTTTGAGGGCTGAGAAGACCTGTGAGCATCAAAAGCAGCCACAGCATCCGCCTCGCAGACATCCCAGGGTCTAAGGGCGTGACCCCTGCATCACAGCACCTGGGAAATGCGTGCACACGTTCTCTGGTGGCCATGGAGCCCCCAGATCTGCCCCACTATTGAATCTCATTCATCTCTGAGCAGGGCTGCCAAGGTAGCTTCTCCTTTGTTTGATTTAAAAAGTCCACACCCGTCTATGAGTGATGCTCTGGGACGGGGATCTGGATGTCTCCTTAAAGTTGTTCCCTACTCTGTGCTCGTTTGGCTGACTTCTCATCCTTATGGGCCATTTAGCTTTAATACAAATCAAATTTTGTTGCTTCTTTTCAAAAGGAATTATACGCAGTTCAAAATAGACCCAGTACAGGGTGATGGGTGGGCACCAAATCGTACCTAGCTACCAGCCTTAGAGGGAGGAGGTGACCAGACACAGCAGCAAGAAGGCTGGGCTCTCTGAGCTGAGTCCATTACTGCACAAGTATTCAGTGTGTGTCCACTATGGCCAGGTGCTAGGCGTTTATATATCTTTGTCTTAGAGGCTGAGTCTGGTTAGGCAGATGACAACGGCTATGCACACAAACACCTGAGCAGCAAAGGAACGTTCCACAGAGTGCCCATTGAGGAGTAAGCACCCGGGTCTGTCTGTCTAGCTGGCTGGGATGCAGTGGGTTTTCACTGAAGCCTCCAGGGAAAGGTGAAAGCTGTGGCCAGGCACGTTTGCAGAGGAGACACTGGACAAAGGCTCAGAGGCAGAAGAGAACATGAGGGAATTAGAGAATGAAGGATCCCTGCCAGGTAGGAACCTTCTGTGTCCCCTCCACTGGGCCTTCCCACCACGGGTTCAGCCTGCAGAGGTAGAGTCTGGTGATGGAGGCTGAAGTATGCTGAGGTTGAAGCATGGCCTCCCCAGCCTGATGTCCCAATCCATATCCCTGTGGCCAACTGTGCCATCTTGGGCAAGCTTTGGGACCTCTCAGAAGATCCCTTTCCTCCTCCATTTGCTGTGTGGGTAGTGAGATAAGCTGTGACACTTGAACCATGCTAGATAGAGATGATGAAGTATTCCATCCCAGGCGCCAGCTCCATTGGGAGCTGTTGAAGTGCTGAGAAGTCCTGGCCACACACTAGCTCAGTAACATACAGGCTTGTGCTTGGTTTGCAAGCTCTGCCACAGTAAGGGTCAAGAGGTGGGGACACACGTGCTTTGGGCCACTGCTCAGAGTGGAGCAGCCATAACCTGCTGAGGGCAGGGATCACACAGGCAGAGCAGCAGAACCTCAGCCCAAGAAGAGCACTCAGAAGAGACCCCTTGGCTGCCAGAAGCCCTGGTCTCCCTCACCTGCACAGAGAAACGGAAGCTGCAGAGCCTAAGCAAGCCAGGCATCTCTGGGACATTTGCACAAAAGACACAGAAAAGCCTATTTCAAATCTGTCTCCTTGAGCCACTAGGCTATGACACCACTGTAAAATTCAGGAAAAAACAGGTCTTTGGCATCAAATGTTCAGGCACAGATGTTCCAAAACGAGTCAGGCCTAAAAGCAGCTGAGCAAAGCTTTTATTGGCATCAGCAGCTCTCAGGCCAGTTTCATCAGGACAGCAGAGTGAGGGCAGGTAGGGGAAGTGACACACAGCCCCAGCTGGACCATGACTTTATCTGGCGTGGACAGAGGAAGTCCGTCAGAGATTGGCTGGTAACTCCCATCAATTCCTGAGCGATTGCCAGCATCTGATTCCCTTCACATGCACATGGGCTCCCTAATGCTCTACTCCCACCCAGCTGCCTGGAATCAACCTTACATCCTGAGCTTTTTGGTGATATAGGGCGTCAATTTCCATCTGGCTACTTTTGCTGTCTATGGGGCGTTGTGGGGGAGGGGAAGGTTTGGGTGTTGGTTTGTCGGTAGTTAGGTAGCTATAAGGGTGCAAGAGCATTTGGTTGTACATTACTTCAGCGACCTCGCTTGTGCGATTTCAGACGAACCTGTGATAAAGGCTTGAAAGAAGTTAATGATCAGCAGGAGGAGTAGGGGATAAGGGAGAGATCTTGAGTTTGGTGGGCCCAGTATGGTAGAAGTCCAGGACTGGGCATCTGGGAAGGGTGCCTTTTTAAGGCAGGAGACCTTTTACCAAGGTGAGTGGCCCAAGAGTTTGGCCACTGTTGGGGTGGTAAATATAACTGTATGGGGTCCAGTCCAGCAAGGTTGCAGCAATTAAGGATGCAGTTCCCAAAGCAAAACTGTCACCTTGTTGAAGAGAGACAGTGGCAGATTCAGGTTGTGGTCTGGCTGGAGATGAGGCGGTAGATGACTCTGGGAGACAGTGATCTACATGTTCCCTTAGGAGTTTGTGTAAGAATGTGCGATAGGGTA
Organism: Aplodontia rufa; assembly: GCA_004027875.1. Lineage (NCBI taxonomy): Eukaryota > Metazoa > Chordata > Mammalia > Rodentia > Aplodontiidae > Aplodontia > Aplodontia rufa. The sequence goes on from PVKS010023177.1 coordinate 28,350, forward strand.
AAGAGGATGCCAGGAGAGGTGGAGTGACATAAAAGTTTTGGTTGATTAGCTCAAAGGGGCTGAGGCCTAAGGGGGCCCTAAGGGCTGCCCAAATTTGGGTAAGGGCCAATGGAAGGAGATTGGGCCAGGAAAGCTTGAGTTCAATAGTCAGTTTAGTAAGATGATCCTTGAGAATGACATTAGCCCTTTCAACCTTACCCAAGGACTGGGGTCGACAAGAGATGTGGAGCCTCCAGGTGATGTTGAGGCCTTTGGAGATTAATTGAACAACCTGAGAGGTGAAAGCTGGACCATTGTCTGACTGGATACAAACAGGAAGTCTGAATCTGGAAATGATCTGTTCAGTGAGGATGGAGGCAATGATGTCTGCAGGCTCCCTACAGGTGGGGAAGGCCTCTAACCAGCCTGAAAAGTATCAACCAAAGTCAGTAGGTGGAGCTTTTTGTGTCTTGGCTTATGGGTGAAGTCAATCTGCCAGTCTTCGCCTGGCTCATGGCCCCCCATCTGATGTGTTGGGAGCTTTGGTTTGATGCCCCCTTGTGGGGAAACAGTGGAGCAGACCGGGCAAGCGGGGTGAACATGCTGGAGAAGAGTTCTCGTTCCTGGGAGATAAAGGAGAGGTTGGAGAAATTGCAGAAGAGGCTTGGGGCCAATATGAAGAGATGTGAGTGTCCACCAGCAAGTTGTAAGCTTGCTATTTGGAAAGGGCAATCTGGTCCCCCAGGAAGATCCAGCCATCATCCCCAAAATGTCCACCCTGAGTTATCGGGTCTTTCTGTTCCTACAGAGAATATTTAGGGTCGATTGTAGCGGATAGGATAGGATGGGGGCTATTGAGAACTTTGTTCTTGGCCCCTGTGCTATAGAGTCTGCTTTATTGTTAGCCGTGGCTATAGGGTCTGAGGATTTTTGATGTCCTCGGCAGTGAGTTTGACCACTGGTGACCCCTTTGTGGTTAAAAACCCTCACTCCTTCCAAATAGCCAAATGTGAGTGAGCAATTAAGAAGGCATATTTGGAATCTGTAAATGTTAACCTGTTTACTTTTGGAGAGATTGAGGGCTCTAATGAAAGCAAAGAGTTCAGCTTTTTGGGAGGTGGTCCCTTCTGGAAGGCGGTTGGCTTCCAGAATTGAGGGGGTGGTGACTAGCGCATAAGCGGCTCTATGACGTCCATCAGGACCCAGAACAGAACTGCCATCTACAAAAATGGTTAGGTCAGGTGAGGGGAGGGGGTAATCAAAGAGGTCCTCATGGGGCAAACGCAGAGCCTCCAATACCTGTGACAAGAATAGCTAAAAGTTAAGGGAGATAGGGACAGGGTGAAAGTGTAGAAGGATTGAGAGAAGAAAAGCAAAGAGTGATAGTGGGATTTTCTATGAAGAAGAGGTGAAATTCTTGAATCTGTGATGGACTCAGGAGGGGGAGGAATTTATGGCTTAGGAGGTCCTGGAGTCAATGAGTGGAGATACAGTGATTGATTGGAGCAGGGTGAGTATTAGGGCTTCCTTAGTCAGTTCAGCTGCTGCTGCCAGTGCCCAGAGGCATGGTGGCCATCCACGGACTGTAAAATTGAGTTGCTTGGAAAGATACGCCACTGGTCTATAGGAAGGTATGGTTGGCTGAGCAAAGAAGCCAGTGGTAAACCCTGTCTTTCATCCATGAAGAGATGGAAAGGATGGTTAGGGTTGGGGGGTGAAGACATGAGAGCATCTCTGAGCTTATAAAAGGAGTGGGCTACCATATTGGGGGAGGTGATGGGCCCACAGGGGGTTTCCTTTGCTGCCCAATATAGAGGTCTGACAAGAAGTGCAAAGTTGGGGACCCAATGTCTGAAAAGAGCCATCCAGTCCCAGGAAGGAGAGGATATAATCTGCTGTTTCTGGCAGCTGTAGGTCATGGAGGGCTTGGATTCTGTCTGTTGTGAGGCTTTTAGTGGTAGGAGTAGAATTACGCGTAAACAAGTAACTGAGGAGGTATTAAGCTGGGCTTTGGCCAGGGAGACCAGATAGCCCCCAGATCCCAAGAAGTTAAGGAGCCGAGCAGTGTGAGCTTGGGAGGTTTTAAGGGATGCGCTACAAAGAAGAAGGTCATCCACATATTGTAGGAGAATACTCTCTCCCAAGTCACAGGTAGCCAAATCCTGATCCAGGGCTTGCCAAAAGAGGTGGGGGCTCCTCCGGAAGCCTTGGGTTAAAACTGTCCATGTCAGCTGTTGAGACCTAGAGGATGTAGGATTCTCCCACATGAAGGTAAAGAGGTAATAGGAGTCAGGGTGGAGAGAAACTGTAAAGAACGCATCTTTGAGATCTAGAACTATGAAGTGAGTGGTAGAAGCGGGGACGTGAGAAAGAACAGTGTAAGAGTTAGGAAGCACAGGATGGATGGAAATAACTGCCTCGTTAATTAGGCAGAGATCCTGGACCAAGCAATAGGCCCCTGAGGGCTTGTGTACCGGCAATATGGGGGTGTCAAAGGAGGAATTAGTAGGGATGAGAAGTTCCTGAGTAAGCAACCGGTCTATGATGGGCTTAAGTCCTTCCCTGTGGGTACAGGAGATAGGAAACTGGGGACGTGAAGGAAATTTAGTTTGAGGTTTCAACTGGATAAGGACTGGCTTGTGGTGAGAGGCTATGATCAGCTTGGAGGTATCCCAGACTTGAGGGTTGACCAGGTCTAGGGGTAGTGGTAAAGTAGGTGATTTGAGGGTACTAGAGTAAGAAAGAGAGGTAGGATAAGGTGAGTAGTAGTATTCCTGGGAAGGAGTTGCAGGGTGGCCCCTAGGAGTTGGAGAACATCTCTGCCTAGGAGGGGAACTGGACAGGAGGGAATGACCAAGAAAGTGTGTGTGAAAGGGTGTTGCTCCAGGGTACAGGACAGCTTAGCTGTTCTGTTTGGGAAGGAGGGTTTCCCATCGATTCCCATAACCGAAATCTGGGAAGGAAATAAAGGCCCAAAGTGGGCACGCAAGACAGAATAGGTAGCCCCCGTGTCCACAAGAAAATTTATGGACTTACCCACTACCTGGAGTGTTACCCTGGGCTGGGTGAGGGTGATAGGGGTCCTCAAATCTGGGCTTCCTCAGTATTCTGCAAATCCTAACAGCTCAAGGGAAGAGACCACCTGACTGGTCACACCTCCGCGTGGAGGCGCTGGGGTGGGATCAGTCATAGGGCAGTCACTCTTCCAGTGCCCTGCTTGTTTGCAAGTGGGACACGACTTGGAAGGGGGCCATGGGTTTGGGCCCAGTGACCTTCGCGTCTATACTTGAAGCAAGCTCCTGACTGAGAGGATTGCAGGTCCCTCTTTGAAGCTCTCACTGGAGCTGCTGGGCACAGAGCAACTACCAAGGCTTGGGTTTGGAGTGTTACCTTCTTCTGTAAATGAGCCTGTCTAGCCAGTTCAGCAGATTCTTCCGGACATTATAGATTTTAAATTTTTACCAGATCTCAGATATGGGTCTTAGGGCCCTCCTCAGCTCGTTTGAGATTTTTTTTCTAATATCAGGGGCTGATTGAGAAACAAAATGGGTTGGTTGCTAACACTGTAACCCTGGAGGGAGATTCAGGACTCAGTTTCCTGGTAGTTCCAATTGTGCTCATTTGGTGGAACTGCCACTGCACCTGTGGGTAGTTATATCCATTAAGCGGACTTAGTCAGCATGGTCTCATGCCACCTGCTTGATGCAAGTTTGTTCATCTGGGGTAAGGGTAGAAGAAAGATTCATGAGCCTGAGACAGGTATCTAAATTTCTTAATGTAAGTAGAAGAGTCAGCAGAGAAAGATCCCAGACACCTTTCAATCTGGGAAAGGTCCTGGAGCGAACATGGGATGTGGACATGCACAATACCTTCTGTGCCAGCCACTTCCCAGAGAGGACAAAGGAGTTCTGGATTGGTGACAGGAAGACCTGGCCGGATTGAATATGGGCACTGACAGGAGAGGAGAGAACTGAGTGGGCAGAGGGATCTCCTGGGGAAGGAGAAGGAAGAGAGGGGGAAGAGTCAAGAGGAAGAGCTGTAGTGGTGAGAGAAAGGAGTGGAGGGACTGTAGCTGTAAAGGGGAAGAGGAGGAAGAGGAAATAGCATTTCCCAAGGCCCTTCAAGCATCGCTCAGAGGCGAACAGGAGCAGGAGGCAGCATCCCAAATTCTGGTCATGTTTCCCTAAGGAACGGGTGAGGGAGCTGAGACTGGGACATCTCCTCAACCTGCGGGGGCCAGAACAAAATGGGTGGGGCAAACTAGAGACCAGGACATCTCCACAGTCTGCTGGGGTCCCAAACAGAACGAGCGGGGAAGTCTGTGGCGAGCACAACCTAACGGACAGACTTCCAGAACGAAGAGTGATATCAGAAAGGCAAATGAACTTACCCCACATCTGTTGGCCCAGATGAAGGGAAACAAAGCGGTGCAGGAGCTTTCTGGTTCCTCTATGGGAAAGGGTGGACCTCGTTCCCAGCAGGCGGAGGCCCAAAACCCTTCCTGGGTTTCAGCAGGAAATATAAAAATCAGGAAAAAATGGGTCTTCGGCACCAAATGTTCAGACACAGATGTTCGAAAGGTGTCAGGCCTAAAAGCAGCTGAGCAAAGATTTACCTGGGATTGGCAGCTCTCAGGTGAGATTGACTGGGCCAGCAGAGAGAGGGCAGGTAGGAGAAGTGACACACGGCCCTAGGCTGGCCGTGACTTTATCTGTGGTAGGCAGAGGAAGTCCTTCAGAGATTGGCTGATAACGCCCATCAATCACCAGGCAATTGCCAGCATCTGATTCCCTTCATGTGCGCATGGGCTGCCTAATGCTCTGCCCCCAACCAGCTGCCTGGAATCAACCTAACAACCACCCTCCCTCTAAGGCTGGTTGCTGGGTATGATTTAGTGCCCACCAATCACTTTGTATTGGGCCTATTGAAAACTGGATATAATTCCCTTTGAAAAGAAGGTACAAAAGTCTGACAAATGTGACAAGTCACTTTCTTTCTCCCCGCTTTCCATAGAAACCTCTGCCACTTTATCCAAAACATCCCCTTTTCCCTTCTTCTTCCCACACCCTCCCCTCTCTTCTTCCTCCTGCTCAGCAAACACTGGAAAGGATATGGTAGAGATCTCCCAAGAAAGCCCTGGTCCCCAGGCAGCCAGGACTTGCATGTACTCCTTCCTCCCCAGAGGACAGGAACTTGGCACATGCCCCCC
>PVKS010023178.1:0-32710 GCA_004027875.1 Aplodontia rufa
ATGAATGTCTTCTGAGCAGCCTTACTTTTCTGTATTTGCTGTATACAAAACAGATGTAAACTGGCATCTCATGTCAGCATTTAACAAACCTCATTGAGAAGATGAGCAAGATTGATCTCTACAATTTAAACCTGTGCCAAATCCAAAATCACAATTAAAGATGGAGTACTAAGGGCTCCGAAGGACACTTACATGCCCCTTTTCTGAAAGAAATTTGATTTTGAGGGGGAAAAATTCACAGAATTTGCATAGTGTTTCTTTCTTTCTTTCTTTCTAAAAAAGAGAGAGGGAGAGTGAGAGAGACAGAAAGAGAGAAACAACTTTATTTAGTTGTTTTTTTTTCTCACATGGCCTTAGTTTCTCCAACACTCAGTTGTGTACGTGGTGCTGGGGTTTGAACCTGGGTCCTCATGCTTGCCAGGCAAGCGCCGAAACCCCTGAGCCACCGCTCCAGCCCCTGCATAGTGTTTCTAAGTCAATTTATAAAAATTGAAATTGGGGGCTAGGCGTGCAGCTCAGTGATAGAGTAATGGCTAGAGTGGGCATGGCCTGTTTTCATCCCCAGCACTAAAGGAAAAAAAAGTGCAATTGAGTAATCAGTCACTTGATGTGTGTAGTAGTTCCAGTCTTGGTAAGGAACTGTGCTTTTCTCCTGCAGCCCAGCTCCCGGCCAGCAGCGCAGAGTGGCAGACACTCAGTATCCGTGGAGGTGCAGGCGCAGCGACAACGGCAGGAGGAGCGGGAGAGCTTCCAGCAGGCCCAGCGCCAGTACAGTTCCCTGCCTAGGTGAGCACGGTGGCCAGGCCTGCAGATCTGCCTAGGCCTTGCAAACACCACTCCTCCCCACATTGCACTGGCCTTTCCAACTCACCTCTGTATTCACTGCAGATTTTGCAGATGGATGGTTGCTTAGCTCAGGGAGGGTTGAGCTTGCCTATGACAAGAAGAATACAAAGAAACACATTTTAGAAGGTGCCTACATTTTTACCAACAGCTCTCCAACTGAAAGGGAATAAGCGTGCCATACGGAAGGCTGGGCTAACGGGTTGGGCCTGGGTTCTAATGTTGGCCCTGCCGTTTTCCCTATGGATGCAGAAAAAAAATTCCCACTTCCGAAAAATGGGAAGGTAACTCTTCTTTTGTTTAGCTCATAGGGTAACTAGGATAAATAGTTCTTTGTACAGCTAGAGCTTGGTAAAAAGAGAGAAGGGGTGAATGCTACATACACCAAACTTTTGTGGGATAGGTAGTGGCAGACTTTACTCTCTCACTGTCCTGCGATCCCTGCTGTTGCTCGGTGTGGGACCACAGAGTCCTGGGGTGTTCAGTTCATTAGCTGATGACCATGCTAGAAGCAGTGTGTGCACTGGGCTCCCAAGGAAATGCACCTATGCCCCAGGTGTTCTCTATAGAAAAAATGGAAAGCTCTCAGGTTGTGGGTCCCCAAGACACTAAGATAATAGCCGTGGAAGTATTTCCTCTGGGCAATACATAATTAATAAGAGTATTGAAAACATTTAAGTTTTCAAACTTCCCCCCAAAAAGTCATTCCTGTGGGCACAATGATTATAAACATTTTTTGTCCTATTTCAAAGCCAGAAGTGTCAAAAGATCCAATTGCCATAATGATGTCTAGTAGCCTTTTTTGAATTAGAACAAAACAATTTTGGGAGGAAGCAGATGTTTATCTGAGTATACTTGACTGACCCATGTAATAGTCATCTCTTTCCAATTGCTAATAAAGGTTAGTGCCCTTAAATGTTAAATAGTGCCCATGACAACCATGAGGGACTTCACACTGGCAGGGTTCAGCCAAGGGAGCATGGATGAGAATGGAGGTGTCCACCAGGACAAGTATCATCCGCTGAGAACTGTTTCATTCACTTGTTCTTTTTCAATCCAGAAGGTTCTATCTCCTTTGAGCACTAAATTGGTTTTTTCTTCTAAATGGGAAGATTACCCACCAGCAGTTATTTAGCCCACTCTAGGATAGAGTGATTAAAGTTTAGTTCTGGAGAGGACCTTGGAAATCATTTTATTTTGTGAGGAAACAGCTCAGAGAAATGAAGTAACTTTCTCCAAGGTTACCCAGCTAGTTAACACCCTATGCCAAAATTCAAACCCAAACCTGCGCATGCCCTAAACCACTATTGTACGAGGCGTATTGCTCCGTACAGAATACTCCCACATGTAGGATGCTATTAAGTTTACATTTCCCCTTCATGTTCTGATGCACTTAGAATTTGGAAGAAGGGGCCATAAAGAAACCTGGTGCACAGAATGCTAAGCAACTTAAGAATTACACACAAAGGCTCCCTTCTCCTGGCTTGTTTGGCTTGCATTCTGTCACAGGTGAGCATAATATTGTGGATGAATTGATATACCTGATGTGACCCTGAGTCTACAGCCACATAGGTGAGCCATGGCACGTGGCTTGTGTGAATGCAGTTGCAGGGACCATGATCTTGTATGTATTAGCAAATTGTTGGCTTCATATATTTCAGGTCTGTGTAAGAGTATTTAAAAAAGGAAGGAAAACTATAACAAAATATAATGAAGGGAGGAAATTAAGAAATGGAAAGGAGTAAGAGAGATGCTGGTGGGGAGGTCCTAGAAAGGAGGACACTTAGGAGGGAAGAGAGATTCTAGGATTCGCAGACTGGGAAAAAGAATATCAACAAGGTGATTCCACAGAGCTTCTCCTGGCCACATTCCAAAGTATTTCTTATAGTCTGAACTGAGCCTTTTATCTGAGTCTTCTTCCCCTCTTAATTTTTTTAAATTTATTAACATTTTTAACCAACACATAGAAATTGTATATATTCATGGTGTTTAGTGTGACATTTCAATGCATGTGTGTAATGTGGAATGATCAGAGCAGGGTAATTGGCATATATATCACCTCAGATGTACATCATTGTGTTTGAAACGTTCACAATCCCGTTAGCTACTTTGAAGAGTCATTTAATGTTTGTCAAGCATAGTCCTCCTGCTGGGCCTCTCTTCACTCTTGACCCCTCCTTTTCTACCTGTGTGTCCCACTCCTCTATGCATCCCTTCTTTCCCGCTTTTCCCTCACCCCCTGCAGCACTAGTGGAACTCCCCACATGCGCAGACACCAGAGACTTCCTTCTGCTATTGCTAGTACTACTGCTGCTTTTTAGAGTTTCCCACATTAAAAAAAAAACTTTCCTCTGGGTTAATTGTAGCTCCCTGTTCTTACTCATTTGATTCAATTTAGATAAGAGAAAAGCAGACATCCCCAAAATAGTTAAGTGAGTTTCGGCAAAAGGGGCTGGGAGCCTTCTGCATAATATCCTTCTCTTCTTTTAGAGAATAACTTCTCAACATGAATCTTGGTATTTGCGAGGAAGGTTGGGAATGGACGGTGCTGCCTAGCTTCATTCCTCACAGAGCAAAGCACTTAAAGCAGGCTGCATGTGGCGCAGCCATCTGAAGGAAGGTGAAAAGCTCAACCAGGAGGTCAGAGGGGACTTGAAACAACCCACACGAGCTTGGGTCAAGTCCAAGTTTCTGACATGTGCTGTTCTTCAGAGACACTTGACCTCTGCCTTTCGGATGTTGACAATTAGCAGAGTTTTGTCTAAACAAGTTGGCATGGCATTTGAAACCAAAAAGATTTCACTCACACACACACACACACACACACACACACACACACGTTCAGTTACAAAGTAGAACATAAAATAAAACAAATGGTCAAGTCTTTGTATCAGTTGCATTTGATAAGGTGGTTTGAATTAGAGGAATGTGTGTGAGCCAGACCCGTCTGTAAATTCTAACTGTAATTAAGGAAATCCATGGGCAGAATTCAAGTCACATTTTGAAATGTCAGTGAGAAACACTAGCCAGGTGGTAACACTAGTTTGAGAGGAAATGGGACCCAAGTGGCCCCGTACTTAATTCTCAATCAGACTAGGATGTTTTCTTTTTTTGATTCCTAAATTAGTTCCTTACCTTAGTACCCGAAAGGCAGCTCTCTCGCTGAGCAGAGGTGCGTATGGCAAAGTCGATGATAGAGGGCACTTATGATCCTTGAGTTAGTTTCTTTCCAGCTCACTGTGTTTCTTCTTCCTTCTGCTTTGCCTCAGCGCGTGTCTGCCGGACACCTCTGCTGGGGACACTCCCTCCCAGCTGTGTCTCTGCACCCTCCCTTGTTTTCCCACCAGGCCCATTTCTTATTTCTGCAGCCTGCTTGTCAGCTTTTCAGCTTTGGTCTTTATTTCTCTTCTTCCTTCTGTGTCCTCCTCACCTCAGTGGCTAAGTCCTCTCCTTAGGTATTGGATCCTTGCTTTGATGATGGGCTTCAGGCCATTTTAGGGTTCATTGTAAACATTAGGAGATAGTTCTTGCCAAACCCGGATATGTGTGTTAAGAGGGTTCCTAATATCCACTGGGCTCATTGTGGGACCAAACAGACTGAGCTGTTGATTATACAGGAACCCAGCAAAAGGAGATGAATGCTTTTTAGCTGTTGTCACTTATGGGTTTTGACTGAGGGGTCCTGGGACAGCAAGAGGGATGTGGGTCTCCCAGCGTGGACTTCTAATCTCCATGGAAGTGACGGGGAGTTGCCCTCCCTGAGCACAGGGCACTTTACTTCTTCACCAGTGTCTCCTCTCTGCTCCATGATCTCTACCCAATGCTAACACCCTTTTGACCAAGGAGCAGAAAGTCAACGCTATTGTTTAATTTTCTTCTTCGCTCCAAAAGATGCCCCCTAAAACTGAGAGCTTTCTTTTTTTTTTTTTTTTTTTTTTTTGGGACAGGACCTCACTAAGTGGCCAAGGTTGGCTTCAGACTTGCAGTCCTCCTGCCTCAGCCTCTGGAGTTGCTGAGATTGTAGACAGGCACCACCTTGCCCAGCTATGAGAGCCTAATCTTGGAAGGCAAAGTGACTTTGTCTTCAAATTGCTTCTCCAGTGCTGAAAGCACACTAGTCACTTTTCTAAGCACTTTACATTTATTTTTCCTCCTGACTTTGTAAGGTCAAATATGCCCATTTCACAGGTGAGGTAACTTGGCAGTTTCAGGATCTAAACCAATGGCTGGCTGCTCCTGAGTCATGCTCCCTCTGTGCCCTGGGTGTCTAGTTTTCTAGTGTAGGAAATTCCTGTTGTCTACTTCCTTTTCTTGCTCTCTATAGTTGGCTCATTGCTCATCCTTTCCTTGATCAACAGCTTATTGATACCAGTATCTTCCTTACCAAGAAGAGTGTGTGTGCGTGTATGCGTGTGTGTCTATACATTTTCCCCGCATACTTTCTTTCAAACCTCAGGGCAGTTTGCTTTCTTCTCTCTGTACTGATTAATTTTAAGAAAATGTTAGCTATGAGAAATTTATTCTCCCATGTCAGAATAATTTCTATCCCTAATAAAACTTAGTGAATTCTCAATGTATTTAAATCTAGAAAGACTGTATCTTTCTAGGATGATCCAAAATTGAACTCATGGCACACAGCCACCATGAAGTGACTCCTGGGGCCTTGGGAGTTGGGAAGGAAGGGCATTCGTGGGTCTCAGTAGGGCAGGAATGAAAAAGAGGTGAAATTTCTGCTGCCTTTTTCTGATTATCTCTAAATTGATAACCAACTCATAAAGGAATCCCCCCTTGTTGCTGAGATATCAGTAACAAGTTCGTTGTTTTAATTAAAGTTTCATGATTAATGTCACATCCCTGGTTTCTTGCTGACACTTTCCATCATTCATGTCTCTAGGCAGATTAATTTATGACTTTTTAAGTGAAGCTAATCAGTGCTTCAGGCAAATAAACTCTTCCATCAAATCTAAGGATTCTTGCCTGGGCCGATTGTACAAATGGCCAAACTCCCACTAAGAGGGCTGAATAGATAGGCTCTAGACTGTCCAATTAATCATGGTTATATCCGAAGGTGATGTTGGACATTAAGTTCATTTTCCATTTTGAAAACATCCCTAGCTACATTTTAGGCCACATGGAAAATGGGCAAATTCCATCCCAAACTGTATCGCTGGCGCTTTGGAAAGTTCAAAAATGCAAATTGCTCCATTCCTGTGGGGATCCCAGTGGCTTCACAGACCTTATTTTCCTACCATAAGCGGTCGTCTTTTTGAACATTCAGCCACGTTGTGTAGATGCAGAAGGCTGAGCAGTGCGGACTGTCGCCAAATGATTTTCTTATTGATAAATGTATTTTGCTTTAGCTCTCAGTCATCTCTTCCCCCATCTTCCAGTTTCAAGGCAAAAAATTAGGGTATGTCTTCCTTCCTGGCACAAAATTATTTCACTCCATCATAGCTATTCTTACTGTAAATTCATAAAAGCATCTAGAGACTTGACAGCAAATTAAAGATGTTTCAAAACAATAATGTTTCCTGAAAATCATGTGCAACTTCATTGTAGAAACCATTCGAATTTGAAATTTCTGGATGACTGATTTATACCCCAATCCTAGAGTGACAGAAAGTGAGTTAAATAGGTTATCCTGGCTGTTGGTGAAGGCAAGGTGTGCAAGGAAATAGTGCTTACCCTACAGACCGCAGGCTGTCTCATCCTGATGAGCCGGTGTTCTGAAGAGTGCCACTTGCTGACACACAGAGCTTGAAAGCGGGCCTTTAAGGGACTGCCTGTTGCATTTTTAATCACAAAGGAGTTTAGACTTAAATCTTTCGTAACTGAACTCATATTGTAATCCATTCTGTGTGCTTCGTATTAGCTAGCATTTCTGGCATTATAGTGGCAGCTGTGTAAAATATTTGTTTTGCTTGTTTAGAATTGAATTGTAACGTTCTAAAGCAAGCAGCAATTATTGCTACAGTCGATGCTGCCAAATCTCTCATGCTTGCATCCTTGCCAGAGTGTCTAAATTGCAGGAGGTATCGTTACCCTAAGCAGAGCAGGCAGTACCTAGCCAGATGCAGGAGGAAGGCCCTACTTCCAAATGGCTGTCGAGTCTCTCTGTGTCCTGATGGGTGTTTGTTGACTTTGCTGAGAGCCTGAGCTTGCTGAAGACGGCCCCCCTCCTGATGTCTGGTGCACAGTGAGCATGTGGCGATATTTGTGTGGAACCAATAAAGCGCCCCACCCTATTCCTTCCCCTTTCCTCTCTCCACTTCTCCCAACCTGCACACTAATCTTTGGGCTTTGCTTTCTAGGCAAAGCAGGAAGAACACCAGCTCGCTCTCCCAGGATTCCTGGGAGCAGAACCACCCGCCTGGGGAAGGTTTCCAGAGTGCCAAGGAGAACCCCAGGTACTCCAGCTACCAAGGCTCCAGAAATGGCTACCTGGGAGGGCACGGCTTCAACGCCAGGGTCATGCTGGAGACTCAGGAGCTCCTCCGCCAGGAGCAGCGGCGGAAAGAACAGCAGATGAAGCAGCAGCCTCCTCCCGAGGGACCCAGCAACTATGACTCATATAAGAAAGTGCAGGACCCCAGCTATGCCCCTCCTAAGGGGCCCTTCCGGCAAGATGTGCCCCCATCCCCTTCTCAGGTTGCCAGACTGAACAGACTCCAGACTCCTGAGAAGGGGCGGCCCTTCTATTCCTGAGCATGAGAACAGATGCTTCACGTCACGCAATAAAGGACTTTTCCCTATGAAGACTTGTATTTTTGGGAGCTTTTTAAAACCTCGATGGTACTATGGAATTTTTCTGTTGTTGGTATCAGTGCCTTTAAGCAGTGTGGGCAAAGAAACGGAAGGCCTTAATGTCTTTGCCGCTATGTCTCAAGTGTCTCTTTCACGGAAGGATTTCCCACCATCTGACAATCATCTGTTCGAGACAGCCACATGCTCTGCAGCTCTCTGGAATACCAGAAATCTTGGGCCAATGTATAAGAACTCCATGGCTTTATAGTCACGAACCCGTACAACTTGTGGTGACAGATGAAGTTGAAGAAGGTGTTGTTGATTCCTCTTTTTCCCTCCATGTTCTCTTAGCTCTGAGGGGACATCTCAGTTTCTGATGGATGACAGTGGTGACATACACCAGAAACTGGGACTTTCCAGAACATCACAGCACAGTCATTTATAGTACTTTGTAATCAGTGTGGGTTTCCCTTCTCTTTCTCAGCTCCTTGTATCAGGAAAGTTCTGTCATCATATTAAAGAAGCTAAGCCATATTCCAACACCATTTGGTTATGGGGGTGTCCTTTTGTAACTGCCTTATAACTCGATATTACCAATAAAGTGGTGATTCTAGTCTGTGTTTACAAATGCACCTGTTCAGTCATGTTCCTGACACGTGTGAGTCAACACAGCTCTGCTGAGGGAACGAGGGACATGGGAGTGACCTGGGTGAAGGAAGGACTAGGTCTGCCTTGCACCATGAGGAGCGAGGGGGGAGCTGAGAACAGAATTCTCCCAGGAGGAGTATGGGCCAGTACACCCCAGTCAATCTAATTAGCTTTTGTTGCGACAGTTTGGAAAGAAGGGCATAGAGTGGGACAAAGAAAAATCAGATGGTCATTTTTGGATTCTAAAAATGGATCTCACTGTAGGTCTTGAGGTTGGTTAGAATTGATATTTGTCTAGTACATCCATATACTGTATCCCTGCCTGGTGATACCACGTCTCTAAATAATTCTGCCATGAAACATAAAAGACAAATAAGGGAAAAGCCATTCCACATTACACAGAGAACATTATGGTGTCCCAAAACAGTGGTAACAAAAGATCGCTGTCATGTCAGTATTTTTCCGCACGTGTGGGTCACGAGGCCCTTGGTTGCTCCTCGTTTTCATCTACTGGTCTGAATGTCCTGTATTGTAAACCATGGCTGGGTTGCTAAAGTGCCTGCGAATCCCGATGTGAAAACAAGCTTGAGATGAAAGCTTAGCATATCATGTATTAACAACAACAAAAGACATGTATTGATATGCCTATTTTCTTTTACTGGCACATTGTATTTTTGTGTCTACTTGTTTTTAGAAATATGTGAAGTGTCCACACGTGCCTGTGTCTCTCTTGCATTTCTGTGTGATGGTTCTGTTTGTTAATAATGTGCAGCGATGTTTAAATGGTGTTACCAATGTAAGCGCGGTGACCTTGGATGACAGTGGCTCTTTCTCACAGCCTTCCCTGAGCTCTGAGAAACAGCTTTCCCTGTACATACGCGACTTCTAATAAAAGGCATATTTCTTCCTGTTCTTTGTGGTGTCTGTAGTTTTCTTGAACCTTTCCTAGCTGTTTCTTTTAAAGTACGTTAACAGATGTGATTTTTTTCATATTTAGTAAAAGTAGAAGGTTTCTTTATAATTTTTTGTCTGCACACATGGAAAAAGGGTGATTGATTACTTATTTGAACACCTGAAGAGAGAGAGATGGCAGAGACAGAAGATGTTTCTTAGTAGACAACTGGAAGACCCAGGCAATCTTAAGAAGCCTGGGAAATTCTGAATCGGAAAAGCCAAGATGCAAGGACAGAATAAAAGGAGAATTTATACAGAAAGCTACACAATATTTCCATTGCTGCCCTTTGCTCTTTGTGGGTTGTTCTTTTTGGCAGTCCAGGTGTTTTCGTTGAGTCCTTGCCTCACATGCTGAGCCCAATCCAAACTCTATTCTACTTTCAATGCTAACCTGGTTCTTGTTTTCCAAATCATGAAATAAGGTTTTACTATTTCTTTTAGATGGATGTGCATTAATATTTCTACAGTGTGTCAAAGGCATAAAGGGTGACACATGCCTAGGTATGTCTTGTGCACAAGTATAGGTGTGATTCCCACCTATGAGACAAGCTTTGCAAGGACCCATGCAAAATGTTCTGTTTATGGGGGTTCCCAGCATTAGCTGGTCCTCACAACAGCCCTCATCCTGGCACTGAATCAAAGTTCTCTCATCTTTAGTAACGAGAGGTGTGTGGCAAGCCAAGGAAATGTTGCCTTTTGGGTTCTGATGTGCATGGCAGGTGTGGGAAAGTGGAAGAGGGAAGATGGACATATTTGTTAATTTTCTCACTGACCAGGAGGCCCATTGCAAATGCCAAGACTCACAGGTTATTTATCTCAACTGACAGTGAGAAGCAGAGCATGAGAGGCAATATAGAATGTTGTGGGGACTCGAATCACAAAGGGATTTGTGGATTAAAACTGACAATTTGAGCCGCACTGAGAAGAGAGGTGGGAATAGATGTGACTTAGTGTAGGAGTGAAAATATACTCTTATCAATCAGTCTTGTCTAAATGAACTGACTCCCTGGGTCCAGAAGCCCTTCTTCACAAGGACATAATGGAATCACCTAGATGTGTCCCTGAGGAGAGCCAAGCCAGTTATGTACCCCAGCACCCTGGGAGAAGCCCTCATTCCATGAAAGGGGACAGGTGGCCTACACTTGGGTAGGGATAGAAGTGGAGTCATTCAGCTCTTCCTTGGAAAAGACAGTTTCACCTAGACATTATTACCACTCTTACTCCATTAAGACTAAAAATAATCCTCTATAAATATGTATTTTAAAAATATAAATTATAAAAATAATATTACATAAGTACTAGCATCACAACATTATAATGAAATACTGAACCCAGGCTACTTATGAAGTAAAGAGAGGTTTACTTTGACTCACAATTCTAGAGATTAAGATTAGGTGACACCGTTGGTTTGTACCTCATCATAATGTAAGTGTGTTGAAGCAAGTACTCACATCATAAGCCAGAAAGAGAGAGAAGGATCCCACAATCCACTTCAAGGGTACATGCCCTTATGCTCCACCTCTCTAAGGTTCCACCATCTCCCAATAGCACCACCCTGGGTACCAAGCCTTTGGTACACAGGTACACATGCACCTTTGGGAAATATCCAATCCACAGCAATAATATATTGGTATCATATTTGATTTAAGAACACCCCCCTTCTCTCTTTGTGGGCAGTTATAACAAAGGCAGCTCAAATGTCAAAGCATCCCCCAATTGACAGGGCTGTCCCATTGGGGTAAAGTAGGCTATGGGCATCTCGGCTTTGCTACCAAGAAGGTTAAATCCATCAAATCATAAAAAGCAAACAAAATCAATTGACTTTTTTTTTCTTTTCTTTCTTTCTTTTTGTCAAGTATAAGCAGTTGGTTTTGTTCCAAATTCCTTTGCAAAATAGGTAGAAATGCAAACAATCTGACCACTCCCTCAGTGATGTTCTTTGTGATTGTCTGCCAGAATGAGTCTGAGAAGCGGGTGGCCACAAGTGAGAGACCAGGTGTCATGGCGGATTCTCTGCTCTGCCTTTATCCAAATATGGCGGTCACTCTTGAGACTGCTCCGCCAGCTCCAATATTTTTTATTTCAACATACACACATTTGTATATACAGGCATAGCTGACATATGTAAAGAGCATCAATAATTCTGCATTGTCTAGTTTAATATGTTTTTGTTTTATCTCATGACTCCTTTAAGCTCAGAAGCTGCCCCTAAGTCAAAAACAAACTAAGATTAAGTAGATAACGCTGACTCTGGTTTTGGTCGCTAATCATGGAAAGATAAGTTGCTAAGGTTCTATTAACTATCTCTGAGTAATAAATGTCCTCCTTTGGATACCATAGTATGCCATAAATTTAAATGTCTATTTAATAGGTCTTTTTTTTTCTTTTCTTTCTTTCTTTTTTTTTTTTTTTTTAACAAAGATTACTCCAAAGATGACATGTCAGGTAAGGAGAGATAATCTTCTTTTCTTACTTCAGAGACAGGATATCATCTTAATAAGGCAGCTAATAAGAGCGTTCACAGGTCAGAAAGTGAGAGTGACGAAGTTGCTTTAATGGAAATCCACCTTCAGCTGTGAGTAATGATTAGTTCACAGGAGCTGGTTGGATTAAATTGACTTCATTTTTTTTTTTTTTAGTGTGTGGGGAATGAGGGTTGTAATTCCGAATGTAAGTTTTCTTTTTCCCTCTTAAAAATAGACTGATATTCTGCTTCAGAGCTCATGGGTAAAAGGGAAGATTGTTATTGCCTTCTACATACAAGGAACTTATTTTCCCATTAGATGACTGCTTAGCTCCAATTATCTTCCCAGCCAGCGTTCATGCCCCTCCTCTCCCTCTTCCTGAGCTTTCCTCACAGTAAAAATCTACGGGTACCCTTTCTGGATAGATTTAATTTATTTCAGCTGAATCCTATAGTACATTAGTTCTCTTTTAAAGGAGTTCATTGTGGGTCCCTTAACATTAGGCGTCCTTGCTTAATGACATTTTTTCTACTTTTCCTGTGTTAGGATTTAAATGATCAGTTTTTATTTTCTGATTTTCATGTTTTTAAAAGCAAACTTTATGCACCTGAGCTGCCACTGTCTATATAGGTCTATAAATATTGGCCATGAGAAAAATGCAAGAAGCAAAATACTTATCTTCGCAGTGAGGTGGAACAATTACTCATTTTCTTGCTTAGCACTTATTTGCTTTCAGGATCAATTAAATGTGTGAAAAACACTCTTCCTGAATCACTCAACGAACTGCTGAGTCATCTCACGCTGTTGCTGGCTTAGAAAAGCCATCTGAAGCGGGCTCCAGGACCTGTGAGTGCCTCCCGATGATCTCTGGGGTGTCGCGAACCTGGACTGGAAGATGGTGCTGTTAGCAGGAACCATCCTTCTGAAGGCCACTTCTGCTCCCTTTAGAAGGCTCCTTCTGAAACCCAAGTTTGGCTTCCATGAGGGATTTTATGATGCAAATATTTTAAGTACAACTTTGAAGGCTTTGCCATTAAAAACAGTCTCACATGGCTCAGGGCCCAGCCGACTGCAAACTACAAGGGGGAAAAGTGCCATATATTGCTGGCAAGTGACAGGAAGAAAAACAACACAAATTTCTAAACTAATCGTGACCTCGGCTAATGATCTGGTTTCAGGGTTCAGTTCATATCTGACGTGCTTTTACTCAGTTCTGGTTGTCAGCAGCAACATACTTGTCGGGGTGGTTTATGTTGGGATGGAAGAGGCAAAAACATCAGCCCCGCAACCCAGAGATGGGTCAGATTAGGGCTGGCCAATGACTGTGGAGTATTTTGGAATAAAACAATCCTTTGAACTCATCTTGTGAAGCCTCAAAGTGAATTTGTCCTACACATGCCCTGACTTTCAGCTTTATTTCCAAGCTTTTCTGAATGTTATCTGCTTGGTTTGTCATCCATCTGACCCCAGGGAGCTCCCGCTGTGGTCCACACCACCAAAGCACCCCTCAGAAAATCTGAACCCGCAAATGGCGTCTACAGCCACCTCTGTTTTCCCACTTTATTTGGTCACTTAATGTAGCTCTTTACAATTTGCAAAACACTTTCATCTTTTCTTTTTGAATCTCCAAACACTTGGAAGAAGATTACAGAAACGATTATCCAATTTTATACCTGAAAAAAACTAAGACTCCAGGATTTTGTGAGCTGCTCAGCCAGAGCACAAACTCCCTTGTCCTGCCATTCACCATTGTGATGCAAAGATCTTATCAGAATCTAAGATTGTGTTGTAACAATCTTAAATTCCTTATTTGATGGTAATAGTGGTTTTTATTGATGGGGAAAATAAGTAAAACATAATGTGTAAAGTTATGAAATTGGTAATGCCTTGAAAATAAATTTTATTCATCACAATATACACACTTGAAAATTATATATGTGTATCTATAAGTATATATATAGATGCGCACATACACATATGCACATATAATGGCTTATTCACACAATAGGCACAGTGTGCTACATATTTTAAAATGTCTATAGAAAAACAATGCCAGGCTTCCATGTGGATTTGCAGAGTCCTCCAGTCTCTTGTTGGTGACCAGGGCTTCGTAACATGCCCCCTGTGCGTCACTATTTAAGACTCTTCGAGCACTAAGACCAGGTTTTGATGTTGAGAAAATGAAGAGTTTTATGAGATTGAAGAGACTGAATGTATTTTTTAAAATGGGTAGGACCTGAAGCAGGAGAGACGGAGGATACAGGAGAACACAGAATGGCCACAACACACAGCTCATCCCAGCAGTTGAATTTCTGAAGCAGATGCAAACGAGACCTCGAATGCTAATCCAAAATAGAAAAGATCGTTGGGAGATTGTGAAACAATAACAATTTGCATTAAATCATCAGCTGCTTTCAGCACAGATGGGAAAAGCCTGTTACAAAATGTTGTAAGACATTTGCAGCGGGTTTCAAGCTGGACACGCATTAAAAACATTCTTGAGCTTTTCACATTGGGGAGAAAAATGTAAATCATCTTTAGCACAGATCTTTACATTTTCTTTTTTCTTTGTATTTTATTTTGCTTTTAGTTAAGAGATGACATAGGAATAGCCAAGGGGAAATGATCCATTTACAGAGTAGGATAGATAGAATTTATCTTCAAAGAGGTAGAATATTAATTATGCATAGAGAGAAACTTTTAGCTCTGAGACATTCCCAGTGAAGCGAGTGGCTTATTTCACTCAAGATCCTAATCAAACCCAGTTGCAATATCAGAGAGAAATGCTGGCGGTTGCTGAGCAAGTCACTCTGAATAAGCATGGGGCAGAGGTGGGACAGCTCATGGGGACCCAAGATCTTCCCCTGGGAAGCTCTCTGAGGTTCCTTTGCCTGCTGTTTCAGCTGGCGGCGAGGGTCCTATCCATCCTCTGCTAGCCGAGGCTATTTCTCCTCCATCGCTCCTTTAAATGGACTGTCGGGGTTGTAAGGCAGGAGCCAGGAGCTGATGCTGCGGGCCCATCTCCTCTGATCCGGCCTCTAGAGGAGACCCCAGACAGCCGCAGACTCTCAGCGTCTGGGAGAACTGGCTGACCTGGGGAACGGAGTTTCCAATAACTAATCCAGCTGAATAAGGCACTTCCCCCGGCTCCAGCTCTCCTTCCCGTAAGCCAGGAAATGTGCTCTCCCTTCATTAGGGGATGGCCCATGAGGGACTTCTAATCTCTGATTGGTGACTTCATATGCTATGTTAGTGTCTTCAACTGTGTAGCTTAGATCCTTTTACGTGTTCCCTCTGGATTAATTGGAAATCGTGGATATCCTGTTTGTGTGATCTGCTCAGGGTAATTGTAAGGCCATGAAAGGGCCAATATTGATTTTTTTAAAGATGCCACTTTATATGGCCTAAAGCTTCAAATATAGAATTTAGAGTCACTGAAGGAAAAATAATTATCTTATATTTATTCATCCATTCATCTGCAGCCCCCTCTTTATGTCTGGTGCTGTGAGCGGTTGCTGGGAACATGCTGGGGAGTAACATAGGCTCCTTCTATGGGGAATAGCTGTTTGACAGCCAGCGGGTGGTACTTAGCAGGGAGAAAACAGAAGGATCAGGGAAAGGAAATGAGAAGAAGCATAAGTGCAATGGACAGAGGCACAGGTGAGCAGAGGTCTGAAGGAGGGGAGGGTCCATGTGGCATGCCGGAAGGAAGGGGCACTGCAGCTGCCCAAGCAAATGTAGGGCTGCCACTTTCAAAGAATAAAAAGGGGGCCAGGCCTAGCGTTCAGTGTCCCATGAATATGGGTGAATGAGAAAGAGGAACAAAGAGCTATCATGATGATGATTAAAAATGAACTGAGAAGCAGAAAAGGGAGAAGAGTCAAGTGAGGACCCCAAACAACTGTGGTCAAGGATGCCTGGCCTTGGGGATTAGAAGCCGCTTTAAGCAGAGGTTATGGAGGGAACGCTAGTAAGAATGAGACGGATAGGTGTGAGCTCCAGACACAGTGGCTGATGTGAGGAGGAAGAAAAGATTAAGGAAGGTGGCCCAGCCCAAGAATAGAGACTAATATGCTGGGAGGATCTTCCTCATGGATATCAGTGTGCGTGAGCTTTTCATTGCTGTCACTAAAATACCTGACCAGAACAACTTGGAGGAGGAAACGTTTATTTTGGCTGACAGCTTCAGAGGTTCAGTCCATGGTGGGTGGAATCCATTGCTCTGGGCCCAAGAGGAGGCAGAACACCATGGAGAATGGGCATGGTAGAGTAAGCAGAGAGAGAAGGGTAGAGGCACTCTTCCAGGGCATCTCCCAGTGACCTGCCTCCTCCCACCAGTCCTCACTGTCCTCCAGTTTCCGCCCAGTTAGTCCATTCAAACTGGATGGACCAATCAGGTTACAGCTCTCATCATCCAATCATTTCACTTCTGAATATTCCTCTATTAACATGGGAGCCTTTGGGGGACACCTCACATCCAAATCACACCAATATTGAAATCAGTATCAACAACAAATATGGAAGTAAAATAGTGATTCAGGTGCTAGAATCTTCACAGAGTAGAAATCTTAGAGGATTACAGCAAGGAGTGAAATAATATAGTCTAATTAACAAGCTGCAAAGGAGGAATGTGGGCAGGCTTATTGAGAAGGCAAAAATAATGTCCTGAAAGTGTCAGTAAGAACTAAGACACCTATCCATCTCCAAGTCCAAACTACGCATGTGTGAGTGAAAAACAGTCATCACTGGGAAGACTGTGGGTGTCATTACAGCAAGAAGGGAGTGGGGGATATACAAGGCCTTTACAGAGGGGGGACCACCTGTTATGGTTTGAATGTGAAGTGTCCCCCAAAAACTCATGTGTGGCCATTCAGTAAGCTGAGGGTAAATGATCAGGTTTGGGAGCCTTCACCCAAACAATGAGCTAATCCCCTTTTGGGATGAACTGGCAGCTGAAGGCAGGTCGGGTGTGGCTGGAGGAGGAGGGTCACTGGGCCATGCCTTTGGGGTATGTATTTCGTATCTGGTGTGGAGTTTCTCTCTCTGCTTCCTGGACCCATACCTTGACCCGCTTTCCTCTGCCACACTGTTCTGCCATGGTGTTCAGTCTTATCTTGATCCCCAAGGAATGAACCTGGCTGTCTATGGACTAAGACCTCTAAAACCATGAGTCCCCAAGTAAACGTTTCCTCCTAAAATTGTTCTTGTCAGATCTTTTAGTCACAGCAATGGAACAGCTGACTAAAACACCACCTAACGAGAGTGACCTAACTAGAGTAATTTCTTGGGCTCCTGATGTCTGAAGGAAACGGTTGCTTGGTCAGGTATAGTTCTGTGGTCCTGGAGTGGAGGAAGAAGTCCAGTTTTAACCACAGCCTGCTTCTCAGGCACTGAGAAGTAGAATCTCGCAACATGGCTGCTTAGCCCAGGAGCAAGGTGCTGTAACTTCCTCCAGTGCTGCGGCCCCAATTCCCAAACCTCCTTCCTGCCTTGTGTCTTTATGACAGTGACATTCATTCATTAATTAATGGAGGGTCTGCTACGTATCAGACAATGTATCTGTCACTGGCATCAGTAGTGAACTAAGAAGGCCTTGAGGATCCCATAAACATGACAGAAGAAAGGCGCACAATAAACATACTAATAGACGTGGTATGGTAAATTGTGACCAGGGCTCTCCACGCATAGCTGCTACAAGAGAATAACAGGGGGAGAAGACATAACTGAGACAGAGGACAGTGAAGGTTGGTGAGGAGTGGCCCATGAGCTGAGCCTTGCAGGATTCTGCAAACCTAGCAAGCATTTGGAAACAAATCGAGAACCCAGAAACTCTGTGCCCTGTGACACTGGTTTCATTTTCAAGACGTTATCTAACGAAACTCGAAAGGTGGACAGACTAAAGCCCAAAGATGTTAAAAAAATTAAACCTAAGTCCCCCCAAATCAGGAGTTGATTAAATAAATTATAGTGTGGAATATAGTAGTATATCATAATTACCAAAACTAAAGTTTTTAATAAATTCAACCATCATAGAAATGTAATCACACTAATGTTCAATGAGAGAGAGCAGGATATCAGGTTGTGGTAACATAGTGATTGCATATATGCTCTGTGCGTGTGTGTGTGTGTGTGTGTGTATACACATGGATGTATGGATATGTATGCATATATATAAATATATATGAATAAAAGGAAATATTCCCAATATTAGCAAGTTATCACTGCGTGTTTGGATTAGGATACATATATACTTCATTAGCTGTATCTCCACTAAAATAAAAATCAATGTACTTTTTTTTAAAGAAAGAGGGACAGTGAGGAAGAGAGAATCAGTTTGTTTGTTTTTTTAATTAGTTTTTCATATGGCCTTTGTTGCTCCGAGACTTCGTTGTGTACATGTTGCTGGGGTTTGAACTCGCGTCCTTACGCATGCCAGGCAAGCACTATAATCACTGAACCACTGCTCCAGCCCCCAAATCAATGTACTTTTAAATTTTGCATTAAAAAAAAAACACCCTTTACTACCTTTAGTCCTCTCCCTTGCTGCTGGGCGTGAGCTGTGTCACACATGATGACAGCGTTTAGCCAGTATTTTCTGAATTCTTGGGCACCCAGGACTTTTGGATGTGGTGGGAGAACATCTAAGGTCAGAATAGGAAAAGGCCACCTGGGTCGAGATGATTCAGGATGACTGGGGAGAGGACCGGGGACTTTGGCATGTGCCTTCAAGTCAGGGTGGCTGGCTTTTGGGTAGGGCCAGGAGGGAGCAGCCACGACCTTGAGGAAAACCACAGGGTGAAATGTGCAGAAGTGGTGTTCACCCAACCATGGAAGCGCTCGTGCGGAGGCAGCTATGGGGGACAGGGGCTGAACCAGGCAGGGAAATGGTTGGCTAGTGGGGTGGAGCCAGCTGCAGAGACTTCGAGACAGCAGGTGGGGAGCCGGCAGGCCCTGGAGCAGTAATTTATTCACCCATTTACCACTATTTTATTATTATTATTATTATTTTTGCTCAGGCATGTTTGAGTGAGCTTGGGGCACATTGGTGAAGAAGTTGCGTGAAACTTACATTTGAGAGTCTTAGGGGAAATGGGGAGACAAAAAATAAACACAGCGGAAAATACAGTGCATTAGTAAGTGATGTGTCATTGTGCAGAGCAGGAATGAAGAAGAAGGAGTGTGCACACAGGCTAGGGCAGATGGCCTGTCACATAGGGTGATGCTGCAGGCCTCTGGAGGTCTCGCCCCTGTGAAGGCTGAACAGGGAAACTAGTTGGCAGGATGGAAACTGAGACATGGAAGGGAAACAGGTATTGGTAATGACAAATTCTAGAGAGTAACCATAGGAGTAAGTGGTTAAGGTATGTGGAAGCCCAGATGAGAGGAATACAGACACGTACGGAACAGAGAAGCAAAGACTTGGGAGTATCTTCATCATGAATAATGGCTCATCCTAAATGACTGACACTGGTAGCACTGGTAAAAATGACATTGAACCCATTGAATCAGGGCAAAAATCCCTGAGGAACAAGGAGGGGTGATCTGATGGTATCCAGGGCAAGATGAAGGTGGTGTTAGTGTAATGATGTGAGATTCATAGACCAAAGGAGTTTTGATAAAAGGGGAATGTTCTGGAGCTGTAATAGGATAAAGGAAGAAGCCTCCCCTTGCTCTAAGCTCAGAAATATGGGTGAGGAATGCAGGGAGCTACCATTCATGATGGCTAGAGGGTAGTTTATTATTTCTAACTTTTTTTGGTGGAGTCTTATCATTTTCCACATATATGATCATGCCATCTGCAAAGAGAGGCAGCTGAGACTCATTCCTCCCTATTTGGATGTCTTTTATTTCTTTCTTTTATCTAACTAATTGCTGTAGCTCAGAATTACAGTGAGTTTTGTATTGAATAGAAGTGGTGAGAGTGGGCATCTATATTTTGTTCCTGCTCTCTCTTAGAGGGAAAGTTTTCAGCTTTTCACCTTTGAAAATTATGTTAGCTGTGGGCTTCTCATATATAGCCTGACTTATATTGAAGTATATTCTTTCTGTATCTAATTTGTTGATGATTTTTATCAGGAAAATGTCAAATTTTGTCATTTTCCCCCTTCATCTACTGATATAATCATAAAATTGTTATCCTTCATTTTTACACCTGATGTATCACCTATTGATTTATGTATGTTGAATCATCCTTGAATCTTGGGATAAGTCTCTCATGCTCATGGTGTGTGATCTTTTTAAGGTGCTGTTGAATTTGCTTGCTAGTACTTCACTGAGAATTTTTATATCCATGTTCAACAGAGGTATTGATGTGTAATTTTCGTGTAACATTCTTATTTGG
The DNA here is from genome assembly GCA_004027875.1 of Aplodontia rufa. Lineage (NCBI taxonomy): Eukaryota > Metazoa > Chordata > Mammalia > Rodentia > Aplodontiidae > Aplodontia > Aplodontia rufa. The sequence continues at coordinate 19,996 of PVKS010023178.1, forward strand.
CTTTGCTATAAGGGCAATGCTGGCCTCATAGAACGAATTTGGAAATGTTCCTTCCTAGTCAGTGTTTTGGAAGAGTTTGATAACTATCGACATTGATTCTTCTACAAATTCTTGGTAGAATTTACAGATAAAGCATTCTGGAAATGGGGTTCACTTTATTGAGAGACTTGTGGAATATTGATTTAACCTCCTTACATGTTATTTGGTCTGCTCAGATATTTCATTTTCTCATAATTCAGTCTTAGCAGGTTGCATGTTTCTATGAATTTGTCCACTTCTTCTAAGTTATCTTTCGTTAAATATGTCAGCTGTAGATTAATATAAGAGTCTTATGATACTTTGTATTTTTAGCTATCAGTTGTAATGTCTCCTTTTTCATTTATAAGTTTATTTCTTGGAGTTATATGTTTTGTTTTCTTTATTAGTTGGTTTTTCTTTATCTATTAAAAAACTTAGTTTCATTGATTTTTCTACCATCTTTCTAGTTTCTATTTCATTTATCTTTTGCTCTAATTTTTATTTCTTCCTTCCCTCTGATGACTTTTATTTTAATTCCTTTCTTTCTAGCTTCTTTCCTTTTGTTTTTTAAGGAGAGAGACAGTGAGAGAGTGAGAAAGAGAGAATTCAATTTTATTTGGTTTTTCACGTAGACTTAATTGCTCCAACACTTTGTTGTGTATGTAGTGTTGGGATTTGAACCCATGTCCTTGGCAAGCACCGTCACCACTGAGCCATGGCTTCAGCCCCCTTTTTCTAGTTTCTTAAGGTGTGAAGCTAGGTGTATCTACTGAGAGAGATGATTTTTTGAAGTTAGGTTGTTTATCCTTTTTCTTACTATAGACATTTTTTTCTATTGCTATTTTTAAAAAATTTTTTAATTCATGCATTATAGTTGTACATAATGGTGGGAATTGTCACATATTCATAGATGCACACAATGCAGCTGTATAATTTGGCCAATATCCTTCCCCCAGCACTCCCTCACCTCCCATCGCCCATCCCCTGGCCCCTTGCCTCTCTTTCTGGAGTGCACATTTATTCTAATTTACCCAGGTATAGTGACATAATTCTTATACCTATGAAGAACATTTTATACACATGATAATAGTATATACAATGACATACTTACAAAAGCTTGCAGTGTACCTTGCTTTAACTCAGCTCCAGTATTTCCCCTTCTCCTCATTTCCTCCCTCCCCTTATTCTTTTTAGATATATTTGACAATAGAATGAAACATTTACATTTTTGTAAAAGCATGCAGTATAGCTTATTCTAATCCAGTCCCCAGTATCCCCCCACCCACTCTCTTTTCTTTTCCCTGTACTGGTGTTTCTGTTGTTTAATAAATGACTTTTTTTTAAGGAGTTGGGTTTTGTGCAATCATCAATGTGTATAAAGTAACACTATAATACACATTTGATCCTAAACCATGGTTGCTATTTATTAGTAAGACTTTTTCTTAGTGCTGCTTTTACTGTATTGTGTATATTTTGAAATATTATGTTTCCATTTCCTTTTATCTATTTTTGAAACAGGGTTTCACTATGTTGCCCAGGATGGCCTCAAATTCCTGGGCTCAGGAGATTCTCCTGCTTTAGCGTCCTGAGTAGCTGTGACTACCAGAGCGGTGCTACCACACTGAGCTCAATAACATTTTTTTTTAAAGAGAGAGGGACAGTGAGAGAGACAGAGAAAGAGAGAAACAACTTTATTTAGTTTTTCACATGGCCTTAGTTGCTCCAACACTCAGTTGTGTACGTGGTGCTGGGGTTTGCCAGGCAAGCCCCGAAACCCCTGAGCCACTGCTCCAGCCCTTCAATATCATTTTAATTTCACTTTTGATATCATCTTTATACATTGGTTGTTTAGGAGCATGGCATGTTGTTTAATGTTTACATATTTGTGAATTTTCCTAAATTCTTCATTTTTTATTTCCGGTTTTATACCATTATGGTTAGCAAAGATACTTGGTGTGATTTCAGACTTCTTTGTTGAGACACATTTTGTAGGCCAAATATAATATTTATCCTGAATGTTCCATTTGTACTTAAGAAAAATTTGTATTCCCTCAGCTGCTAGGGGATAGAATGTTCTGCATATGCCCACTAGGGGCGCTTGTCTGTAGTGTTATTTAGGTCTGCTGTTTCCTTTATGATTTTCTGTCTAAATGGTCTATCCATTGTTGAAAGTAAATATCATTGATATATATTTCTCACTTCAGTTCATTAATATATTTGTTTTGTATATGTAAATGTCCCAAGTTTGGGTATATCGGTAACTCTAAATCTCTTGGTGAACATTACTCCTTTATCCTCTCATAGTGACCCTTGCCTGTTGTGACAGATTTTGATTGGGGTCTATTTTTTTTCTGCTCTCTTCTAATTACTATTTGCATGGAATATGATTTTTTCCATCTCTCACTGCCAGTCTATTTGCATTCTAAGGTGAAGGTCTCTTGTAGGTAGCCTACTGTTGGACCTTGTTTTCTAATACATTCAAGTCAGCGTCATTTGATTGGAAAATATAATCCATTTACGCTTAAAGTATTTATTGTTAGGTAAGGACTTACCATGATCATCTTGCTTACTATGGTCATGGTCATCCATCAGTGGCCAGACTTGGATATGTTAGGGACACCTGTTGCAGAAGCTCAATTCAATGCAACACTGCAGTACAGAACTGCAAGCCCATAACATCCAGTGATCTCAACCGCCTGCTTTCTGACCTGCTGCAAGAAAATGGAAGTGGGACAGACCTGAGTGGAAGTTAGAATTTAGGGCTAACCAGTAAGATTAGTATGTTTCCAAACCCTACTTAGCATAAATTAGAGCAAATAACATCCATACTTTCCTTAATCCTTAATTTATATAAGTCTGGACCAACAGCAGTGACCCAAGATCTACATAAGCTCCTTGCCAAGCACACTCAGGTAGAGAAACCTGTCATCAGGTTCCCTCTCATACCGTAAGAGTTCTTTCTATCCATGTTTCTTCAGTAAATCATACTCTTCCATTCACTCATCCAGGCCTGTGGATTTCATTCTTTGAATCCATGAGACAAAAACCTAGAAAGAAGTAGAAATTAAGAGTGAGCTGCTGGGGTTAGCAGCAACACTGGAGGGCATCACCCACCATTAAGAGCTGCAACATTTCTGAGCTGCGGAGGCCTGTGCCTTACACAGACCCCACCTGCCAGCTTCTGCTCGCTCCAATCTCACCAGCCAGTGGAAGCAGACAACCGAGTTTCATCGCAAAAGTCCAGTTTCAATACTGTGATGTCACACTTTACATTTTATATTGCACGTCCATTAAAAATGACTGTACCTATAGTTATTTTTAATATTTAGGCCTTTTAACTTTATACTTGAATTAAAAGTAGTTTATAGACTGCCTTTACAGTATTACAGTATTCTGAATTTTACTGTGCATTTCTCTTTATCAGTGAGCTTTATATTTTGTATGTTCCGATGTTTTCATGCGTCCTTTCATTTTAACCTAAGAACTCCTTTTAGCATTTCTTGTAAGGCAGATCTTATGAAAAAGTTCCTCAATTTTTGTCTGCAAATTCTTTATCTCTCTTTTGTTCCAAAAGGAAGTTTGGTTGAGTATAGTATTCTTGGCTGACAGCTTTTACTTTAGGCACTTTAAATATATCAGCCCACTCCGTCCTGGCGTGCAAGATTTCTGTTGAAAAATTTGCTACTAACCTTATGACGATTGTGAATCTCTTTCCATTTGACACTTTCAAGATTCTTTGTCTTTGTCTTCTGATAATTTGGTTATAATGTGTCTCAAAGTGTTGGTCTTATTTAAGAATATTTGAACTTCATGAATCTGGATGTCTGTATTCTTCCCAAGTTTTAGGAAGTTTTCAGGAAGTATTACTTGAGGCTACTTTTCGTTAAATTAGCTTTCTCCCTGACTTCTCCTTTTAAAACTCCTATAACTTATATATTCATTAGCTTGGTACTTTGCTCAGGCCCCTTATGCTTTCATCCTTGATCAATATTTTTTTCTTTTTGCTCCCCTAATTGGCTAATATCAAATTACTTGTCTTGATAAGAAATGTGACACTGGGACTCATGCCTCTGGGGTCATGGACAGGTCTATTTTTGTGTGATTCCCTGGGCAGGCAGGACTGCCCTCAGACCACAGCTGAGAGGGGATGGAGCTGGTTTACGGGGCCATTTTATGACAGTGGGACTGAGCTCAGTGGGCCTGCTTACAGGCGACATTCAGGAGTGTCTCCCCTGGGAGTGGGGCAGGCAAGACTGCTTTTGGACCACAGTTGAGAGGTCTGGAGCTGAGTTCTGGGGATGTTACCGCTAATCCCTTCCTCTGCATGAGTGACTCTGCTCTAGAAGCTCTCTAGAAAATTTCTCAGGTGTGCCACTGTATTCTTCAGCTCCAGGATTTCTGTTTGGATCTTTTTTATGGCTCTAATTTTCTAATTAAATTTATTTTAGTCATGCATTATTTTCCTAATTTCATTTAGTTTGCCTACCTGTGTGTGGTTTTTAATCTCACTGGTCTTCTTTAAGATGACTATTTTGAATTCTTTTCTTTCTTAAAAAGATTATAGCTGCATGATGTAGGGATTTGTTGTTACACATTCATACATGCGCACATGATAACAATATATTTTGGCCCAATTCCCTCCCCAGAACTTTCCTTCCTCCCTTTCTCCCTCTCCCTGATTCTTTTCCTCTATAGATTAAACCATTTTTAGAGTTCCGTTTATTTGGGTGATCAGTTACTAGAGTGTTATTGGTTTCCTTTGATGGTTATCATGTATGCCTCATTCTTTCTTATCCTTGTGTCCCCACATTTGTGTCTGTGCATTTTAATTAGTCAATACTACTCCCAGTCTTTGTGTGTGTGTGTGTGTGTGCGCGCGCTCGCGCGCATGAATATGGCGTTACTAGGGATAAAAACCAGAGCCTCATGCATGCTAAGCAAGTGCTCTGCCACAGAGCTACATCCCTGCCTTTTAACATTTTGTTTTGAGACAAGGTCTCTTTAAGTTTCCAGGATGGCTTTGAACTTGCCATCCTCCCACTTCAGCCTCTTGAGTAGCTGGGATTACAGGCATTACCACCACACCTGCCCTACTTCCAGAGTTTATAACAGGTAGAAGCCTTCTGTTGTATACCTGAAGGGAGGTATACAGGGAGGGTGCCTCCAAGGTTGAGATGAGGAGAGGCTGGAGCCCAGTCATGTGGCTGCGGCTGGGTCTGCAGTAGGGGCCATGTTTGTTGGGTCCGTTACTGGGGTCCTGGGATGTTGTGGACTGGACGCCTTCAGGTCCTTGATCATTAGAGCTGCTAATGGAGTAAGGGTCTGCTCCAGTTTCTGCTGACACTGGTTTCTTTATCAGATGTGTAGATTGGCGTTACTTTGGATCCCAGGCAGGGTTCCTTGTATATAGTTGAGGGAGTGTCCCTTGGCAGTCAATACTGGCCTTATATCATGGCTAGAGTGGCTGAAACTGAGTCATGAAGCCACTTCAGAGTCTACAACTGAGACCTGAGTCTGCAGGACTGCCTCTGCGGTCATGGACAAGGTATATCACTTGTCAGGTCCCTGAGCAAGTAGGACCGCTTTCGGAACGCAGTTGAATGAAGATGGAGCTGATCTGTAGCACTATTTGATATTTCCCAGTAGGACTTTGAGCAACAGATTTGCCTGCAGAGGCCTCAACAGGTGTATTTTCCTCTGTTGCCTGGGGAGGCAGGACTGCTCTTAGACCATGGGTAGGAGGGTCTGGAACTGAGTTTCGGGACTATTTCAGGCTCGAATGTGACACTGAGGTCAGCGAGACTGCAGCACAGGTAAGGTAAGAGACGAACGACTTATCATTGAACATGTCCGAGAGAGGGGTTGTAAGAGTTCTGGGTTTTATTTTTTTTCCTTTTAAAGTATTCCAGGTACAATAAAAAGGAGGCCAAGGAGTTTTCTAAACTTTTAGATTTGTTCAGAAACAAAAGCCTTGCCTTCTGTTCATGCCCTTCCTTATAATCAATTCAGTAGCTAGAACAAGGAAAATTCTCTAACGATGATGAACTCTTGGTCTGATCTTTTCTGACTGGCCTTTATCGAAAGGTTTTAAAGTTTAATCAGAAAAAGAATTGCTTAAAAGCTCAACTTTTATAAATTCCAGAAATAAGGGCTCTTACAGAAGCAGCTGATTGATGGCCAGGACGGAGAGTGGGACTCCAGTGGGGAAGCAATATCAGGGCTTCCTACAGAATACAGATGTTCTCTGGGGGTGGAAATCGGCTTGCATTGGGCCCACATGACTATTTTTCTAGAATGTGTTCACAGAATGACTATTTTTCATTAGAATTCAAATTGTGATTCAAAGACACAAGGGAACTCATATAACCTACTAGGAATTTTAGGACATAAATTTTCCAATTCATCCTTGGACGTGTAAGAGATGGGACAAGATATGGGAACCTGGCATTCATGCTGCCTTTGGAATTCTGAGATGACAAGAGGCTGAGGAGTCTAGAGCTACACGATTACTATTTAATCAGGTTGGCCATTAGAAGAACATCAAAGATTCACGTTCTGCTCATGAGTGCCAACTTTCCCTTTGAGTCTTGGAGAGAACTGGCAAAAATGCTGGCTTTGGCAGAAGTCCTCTTGGCACAAGTGTAAGTATTGATCACCCTCGGAAGGTAGGAAACGCTACTCCTCTCTGATTAAAAGTTTCTTACAAAGGAGAACAAAGGCCTAAGGTGACCAGCATGGTTAATAGCATACATTAAAGAAATCTCTACATCTGAGAGCAGTTAGTGCCAGAATGTACATTCTTGTTGTTGCCGCAGTATATAACTTTGATGGATCTTTATTTCCTTTTAGAGGCTCTCTCCTTTTTGTTTTTGGTTTTTATGGTGCTGAGGATGGAGCCCCAGGTCTGTGCAAGTGAGCCACACTCCTGCCTTCCTTCTGTCCTCTGACTTGATCATCATACATCTTCTCTGAGCCCATTTTCTTCAAATTCTTTTCATTGCTAAGATCTGCGGTCTTCCTGTGAAAATGTCATCGTTAGCTAGTGGGGGAAAGAAACTGTGGCTACAGGATTTTTAGGGACACAAGCATTAAGTCTCATTTCTGTGAGCCTAAAGGTCAGATTCCCAAAGGGGTACAGGAGCACATTACCAAGTGATTCACCCACATACCACAAAACTCAGGTCTGTTTCAATTCAGGTGAAAGTTTGGACCATTTTTAAAAAAAAAATAGTTGAAACCCTCCAATATCCCATTAATGCACCCTGTGTTCTTTCTCTCAGGTTGGCTTGGAGGCAGGCTTACGATTCTTAGATATTCTATATTGATCTTCTCACCCAGTTAAACTCAAGGATTTGTCTAATCCTAGTCTTGTGTTTTAGGCTTATTTCTTGCTTTGGTTTTCTTTGTATCTTGTGTAAGTCTTTCTTAGGTCACCCGGGTTCCAGTGCCCTTTGGTTTAATCAGATGCCTCAGCTGTATCTCTCCAAATGCACTCCAGGATTGCTGGAATCACACCTTGCTGTCCCCACATGGCACCTAGGGCCTTACATCCATCACTTCAGGTAGGTTGACTTTGCAAAATTAATTGAGCATGAAATTAATCTGGCTTCTCCTAGGTTTTTTTCATGATAAGTACTCACTCAATAAATGTTTATTGAATGAATGCTTTGCAAGAAATGTTAGAGAAACTTAAAAAAATGGTTTTTTTCCCCTTGCTGGAGTGTCTTTTTAATTTTGTGCGTGTGTATGTTTAAAGCAAACATGTATTGTTTCTTTTAAAAAAATAGTTGGAGCCTTCAACACAGAAACAACAATAAAGAGAAAGAGCAAATTTTAAGGGAAAAGTTGTTGATTTTACTCTGAAATAGAGAAACTGAAGAAGACCCCTGCATTTAGCCTGTGGTTTGACTGTATTTGGGAGTTTCCCCTAATGGAATTCAACACATCTTAATAAACTTAGGTTGATGGAATATTGACCTCCTTCCATTTTGGTTTTGAGATCCTTTCCCTTTTCTTATCCTTGAAATGCTGGTGTTCCTGTGGGATCTGACCTGGGCCTTCTCTTCTTCTTGCATTATCTCTTCCAAGCCATCTGCATGTCCCCTTCCTGTATGATCTCTTCCAAACCATCTATCGGCTTCTTGGCCACTCCCAGCCTCCAATGTCCCTGGGACCCTTCCCTTCCCTGCACAATGGCCCACCTTGTTCCTGTCTGTCGTTTAAGAAGCCATTGTCCCTGTTGCTGGTGCTCCATGTGAATTCACCAAGCCCCTGATTACCTGAAGTTCTCACTGCCTCTCTGAGATTCAATTTCCCTCCCACTCCCCCTGTGTTGGATATATGGTTCTCAGCCTTGCTTGTGACATAGTTTAGTGTCCAGTCATCAGCTATGGGGTTAAAACCAGCATTGCCATGTATGGGGAGGCCTTGAGTGAGTTCTTGAGCTCCAGCAAGCCTCAGCATCCCCATCTGCCTTGAGAAGAGTATTAAACTTACCTGGGTGGAGGAGGTGAAGTGGATTAACTGGTAATGCAGCTGCTTAGTTCTACCCTTACACTGGAGGTGTTTTAAAATGGTAGTTGTTAATTTGTCAGAGATTCCTTTATGAATCCTTACATTTTCCTTCTTGTCCAGGGAGTTTAGAAGGGTTTTGTAGGGATGTTCAAAGCTCTGTCCTAGGAAGATACTCACTTTGTCATACATCCTCCGTCCACTTGTCTCTTTTTGTCCCTTTCCCTTCTGCCTGAAACCATGTACATAGACTGACAATAGGATGCTTCAGTCACTAGTTCATCAAGTGCTCAGAGCCTCATTGAGGCTGAGACTCCGTACCAAGGACTGTTTCCAAAATTGAGGATTTGACTCTTCACTAGCAGAGCCCACATCTCCTGTTCCCAAGAAAGCCTCCTCCCCTCTCCAGGCCCACTGATGACTGATAGTGCTGTTGCATCTTGAGAATTAGGTGAACATAATCAGGATATTTACTTTGATTCCTTTTTAGGTTTGTTAAGCTTCAGAGGGAATTTCCCAACATGTTTCTGTGGTCGCTGCATAAATAACTTCAAAATCATAATTTGTTTTTGAAGCTTATTATCCTTAAGTTCCTTAAATTATTAAGATTTTCTGGTTTCTTGGGAAGTCATTGTGTTTTAGAGTAATTTAATTCTATACTGTGGGGAACAATTGGGGAATGTTCAGGGGGATACACTAAAAAAACCTATTAAATCTATTCCTTCTTTAATTTTCCTGATTCTGCAGCTCAGTGAGGATGTGGTCCCAGGTAAGTGAGTCCATTACCCAACTCGCACAGATGTTGCGAGAACTCTCCAATGACTACTTCTTGCTTTTGTTTTTGTTTCGCTTCTTTTGTAACAAGAAGGGCTGCCTCCGTGAACATCACCGGCAAGAAAGCGTGTGAAGCGACACTTAGCTGCGCATGAAGACATGTCTATGGGCAGGTGGATGCTTGGGACTGAGGAACATAACAGTGTTGACCCTGGAGAGCTCATGGTGGTCAGGACCAAGCTTTCCTGTGATTAAGGGGCAGCTCTCTCAACCATTCAATGCCAATTATGCCAGCTCTAGTTGGATTTTTCATTTGGGCTGCATCCTGAAGCCAGACCAGCCTTCCCCAGAGTTGACATGGTCAGGTCATTCATGATTCCCATGGCCTATGACAAGTTCCTTAGCTATGCTTTGAGGTTTTCTGTGAATCACACCTTTCAAACCTTTTCTCCCATTGTGTCACATCCCCAAATGTCCCCTCCTCTCGAAGCATCCTGCGTTCCTATCTAATTCTGAGGTCCACAGCATTATTCTGGACTAAAAGTTCTCCCTAACCTCCAACTCCCAGCCATTTTTCTTGTTTGAATCTTACCCATTCCTTAATTTCTATTTCCTTCTGCTGCAATCTCATGTTTGCTCACCACACAGAGCTCTTTGATGACATTATACCTGTGGAGCACTCTGTCTGTGCTTTCCTTGTGGTGGCTTCCCTGCAACATTCTTGGCTTGTTCATTTATTTGAAGTAAGTCCAGACTCTTGGGGAACACACCGGTTTGTTAATCTTGTGATTCCCTGCGTAACAGCCGTGCAGAAAGGCAATGTGATTGGATCAATTTCACTCTGATTGAAGGATGAGAATTCCTTGAGATCAAGGCAGCCAGTGTAGGTCTAGTACTCTGGGATAAACACAGGGGGCTGGAGCGGTGTGGTTCAGTAGTTATAGCGCTTGCTGGCATGTGCGAGTACAGGGGTTCAAACCCCAGCACCCACGTACACAACTAAGTGTCAGAGAAAAGAAAGCCACGTGAAAAACTCAATTAAAATTGATTCTCAATCTCTTTCTCTCTCTCTCTCTCTTTCTCTCTCTCTCATACACACTGTCCTCTCTCTCTCTCTCTTTTTCTTTAAAGGATACATTGGGGGCTGAAGTGGTAGCTCCAGTGGTTACAGGGCTTGCTTGGTATGTGCAAGTTCACAGGTTCGAACCCCAGCACCAAGTACACAACCGAGTGTCTGAGCAATGAAAACTACATGAAAAACTAAAGTTGATTCTCTCTCTCTCTTAAAAAATATAAAGAGAAAAATTGGGGACTAGAGAGGTTGCTCAGTGGTTGAAGCACTTCCCCTGCATGCCTGAGGACCTGGGTTCAAACCCCAGCACCACATATACAACTAAGTGTTACAGAAACAAAGGCCAGATGGAAAAACAAATAAAATTAATTCTCTCTTTCTCCCACTCTCTCCCTCTCTTAGAAAACATAGAGAGAGGCAGGGGGAGAGATTGGACACACTCCCACTTACAAGAAGTCAGTGTCTAGGAGGATATTCATTTCCCACATGAAAGAATTAGGAAATGATTAGCCCAAAATAAAAGGCCGTATCTATTAAAGTACTAAATTGGTTGGACTCCAGAGTCGAGATGTGTGGAAGAGATGGTAAGCAGTATGAGTTCCAAGCACAGAGGAAGGAGAGAGAGATACAGAGAGAGAGCACACCAGAGAGAGGTCAAGAGGGTTTATAGGGGATTGGGTGAGCCACATATTTTAGGAAAGAGGATGGGGGCAATGCTTTCTGACAGAGGAATGACATATCTTGAAGCCTGGGGGTGTTGGAAATGAAATTATCGAGTACTCGTTGCTGGCTAAGTGCTCCGTAGATGTCAACTCACTTATTCCTCCTGGCCCTGCAGGGATGCCTTATCTTCACACTGCAGAGGAGGACTGGCTAAGAGGGGTGAAGTAACTTTCCCACTGCACAGGCAGTGCCAGGCGTTAGGATTCCCAGCTCAGCCTGTGCTCCTTCTGTCACCAGGCCAGCAGGTAGACCAGTGTGACGGCCAAGCTGTGAGGGAACTAGACTGGGGAAGCTCTCAGAGGTTCAACTTCCTCTTCCCTTCTTCTAAGATATGACTTAGAAGGCATGAAGCAGTCGACTTAGGAAAAGGCTTGTTATAGCCTGCTTCTAAATGGCTTCCCGTCTCCCAGCCTCTTGGTGCTGGCAATTCTAGGACACAGTCTGTTATCAGAAAATCTGGAAGAATCTCGCTCTGCACATGAGGCCATACTCTATTTTTGGTCGGGATAATATTAGACTGGTTTTCTCTTATCTTCAAGGAATATATTCTAAGACCTCAGAGGATTCCCGAAACTGCACATCACACGGAATCCTGCATATAGTGTTTAATTTTTCTACATAAGTCATGCACAACATAACAAAGCTTGAATCAACTACACATACTACGGTGGTCCCATAAAATTATATCACATAGTGACATGGTAGCCTGCTTAGTTTGTGTAGTCCACTCTATGATGGTTGCATTATAATGACATTGTCTAAAGAGCCACATCTTAGATTTTATCCCTGTCATTAAGAGATGCATGACTGTAAGTATCACCTGTTTAACTTATAAATTAGGCATAGTAAGAGATTAACAACAACAACAAATAATAAAGTAGAACAATCATGGCAATATATTGTCATCAAAGTTATGTTGAATGTGATCTGTTTCCCTTGAAAGAGTCAAGACAAATACTAATGCTTTTCAATCATGGTTGACTAGAGGTAAGTGAAACTACAAAATTTTAACTGCAGATACGAGGAAACTTCTGCACTTTTGTGAAAATACCATAAAATGCAGAGTTGTGTATTTTCCATATGTATATTATATTTCAATTAATGTATGGAGATTCCTCAAAAAACTAGGGATAGAACCACCATATGACCCAGCTATCCCACTCCTGGGGATCTTCCCAAAAGACTAAAGTTGGCACACTACAGTGACAGCCACATCAATGTTTATAGCAGCACAATTCACAATAGTTAAGTTATGGAATCAACCCAGATGCCTATCACTAGATGAGTGGATTTAGAAATTGTGGTATATACATACAATGGAGTTCTACTCGGCTATTAGAATGAAATTATGGCATTTGCTGGCAAATGGATGGAAATGGAGAATATCATGCTAAGCAAAATTAGCCAAATTCAGAAACTAAAAATGTTTCCTCTCATTTTTGGAAGCTAGAGTAAAATAAAGGAAAGTGGGAGGGAAGGATAAGACTTCATAAAGAACTATTCAGATGCAAAGTAATAGATGATCTGAAGGAAGTCTAATAGGGAGAGCCAAAGGGGAGAGGGAGGGAAGGACAGTAGGGAGAAAAGGGAGGGTTAAGGGGGGAAGGGAAAAATATA
>PVKS010023179.1:0-32696 GCA_004027875.1 Aplodontia rufa
TGGTGGTGGTGGTGGTGATGATGATGGTGGTGGTGGTAATGATGGTGGTGATGATGGTGATAGTGGTGGTGATGATGATTGTGATGATGGTGATGATAACTCATAGTCGCATGGTGGTAGAGCCAGCAGGAGCATTAAAAAATACCTGTGCTCAGGCCTCACACCAGACCACTACACTGGAATGCCTGTAGGTGGCTGTCAAGCAAGCATTCCCTTCCTTCCTTCTTTTTCCACCAAAATAAATAAATAAGAGACAAACAAAGTAACTGGAGGATTTTTATGTTTTAGTTCAGATAACTAAATGGTAGCACCCAACCTTTAAGACTTTGAGGAGATTTTCTCCTCCTTTCAGGGAGGGAAGCCTGATTTCTGCAACGATTGTCAGGGAGGAAATGTACCTAGTTCTGCAATCATCTGCCCAGGGAGACACAGACTTTCTGGGTGGTTTCTGCTCTGCTCAGTTCCATTCTCAACTCATTTCTTAAAAGATTCAGCCAGAGCATCCCCTCTTGTAAAGCATGGGCCAGTTAGATCTCAAGATCTTGGGAATGGGCTCATGCACAGGGCTTTCGACTAAAGTTTCTGTCCTGGCACTGGGAACCTCCAAGGATAGGAGAACCAAACAGGAACGGAGTAGGTTCGCTATACTTTATTTTTATTTTTTAAAAGATAGAACAAGAGAGAGAGAGAGTAATGATTTTATTTTTTAATCTGATTTTATTTTTTCTGACACTTAGTTGCGTATGTGGTGCTGGGGTTCAAACTCATGTCCTCATGCTTGCCAGGTGAGTGCTCTACCACTGAGCCCCCACTCCAGCCCCATACACTTTTAAAAAAATCTATTAAAAATCTCTATTGCTTATACTGGGGAAGCCAGCTGTCATGCCATGGGGACACTCAGGCACCCCTGTGTGGAGAGATTCATGTGGAGAGGAACCCAGGACTCTTGCCAACAACCATGTGCGTGCGCCATCTTGGAAGTGGATCTTCCAATCTAGTCTTCAGATGAGACAGGCTCATATGAAGCCCTGAAGCAGAGGCACCCAACCAAGCTGTTTCTAGATTCCCGGCTTTCCCAATATGTATGCAATCACAGGATCTTACTGTTTAAAGCTGCAAGTTTGAGGGCATTTTTTTCCTGGAGCCTCTGCCTCAGTCAAGTGCTGTAACTGTGATAACTCTACAGAACCTTTTGAAGAGGCTTTCACCCCAAACGAATCCAATTCTACTTCTTTTAGAAACTTTAGGCAACTCAGGCATTTTAATTCATATGGTCCTCCTCATCCCTTTATTTGTCCCAACTGGAGGGGTCATTTCACCTTCTTTTTCCTTGTATGGGTTTCTACAAAGTTCACACAAAGAGTAGCTCTAAGATCTGCCAGAGTTCTTACATTACTGCAAGTACAGGACTTCCCAGCCTAATAAAACAGACTAGGGTCAGGAGACTTGCAGAGGTGGTGGGTGTTGGATTTTCCTAGTGCTAATTAGCTGCACCTTGGCTGGTGAACACCTGCTATTGAGTCTGCTCAAGTACACCAGACTGCTTGGGTACAAATCCTGGCTGTGTGACCTTGGGCAAGTTATCAGACTTTCCATGCTATACTCGTCACATCTACAGATCGGAGGATCTAATTATAATATCTGCTCTGTAGAGTTCTTGGGAAAGGTAGAATGACAGGTGGTAGAGTTCCGTACTTCGGAGCAGAGACTGCAGATGAATTGCCTGGGTTTGAATCCTGGCCCGGGCTGCTTTATTAGCTGTATGTCCTTGGGAAATTTACTTTAGCTTTTTGTGCCTTGATATTTGGCATCCATGGAATGGAGGAGGGGAAAAGAGTACCTACCTTCTGTGACTGTTGTCACATGCTGCTTCTGGCCAACATGATACGTGGCAGGGATCTGAAAGAGTTGTCCAGGTCATTCACAGTTCAATGACAGCTTGCCTGGGCTGTGCGCCTTATCAGGCAATCACCCACCTGGAGTTGACTTGGTTTTCTTTTCTTTTCTTTTGTTTAAAGAGAGAAGGACAGTGAGAGAGAGAAAGAGAGAAACAACTTTATTTAGTTTTTCACATGGCCTTCGTTGCTCCAACACTCAGTTGTGTACGTGGTGCTGGGGTTCGAACCCGGGTCCTCGTGCTTGCCAGGCAAGCGCCGAAACGGCTGAGCCACCGCTCCAGCCCCATTGACTTGGTTTTCTAATTTGCACCAGGGCCCTGGAGAGCGAGTATGCTGTCACATAGAGACTGAAGTATCAGTAAGTACACTTTCGCACTGTCCTTTGGCTTTGGGCTGATGTTATTGGACTGATGCAGGGGGTGTCACAACTCTTCCTTGGTGGCTTCATGCAATTCTCCAACATAATCTCTGTGGGATGTCTATATGCCAAGCCCTGCTGTTTACTTTACTATTCAGACAGTGTGGTTGGAAGCCAAATAAGAAATCTTAACAGTGTAAAAAGTTTAAAATCATGCAGAAAAATATTCTGTATTGCTTAGTTAGACATACAGACATGGTTCAAATATAGAAAAATGTCCAGGAAGAACAAAGACCACATTCTGGATTATGGATTATGTGGGGTGAGAAGGGAATGGATTTAGGAAGCAGTATATACGGACCTTAAGCTCTGCTCAGAACTTATTTCTTAAGTTTAATGGGGTACACACAAGTATTTATTATTTTTAATCTGAAATATATAAAAATAATTTGTTAGTAATACTGTTGAATGACAGGACTGGAGTGGTGGCTCAGTGGTAGAGCACTTGCCTGGTATGTGCAAGGACCTGGCTTTGAACCCCAGCACCGTGCACACAACTAAGTAGAGGAAAAACAAAAACCAGATGAAAAAATTAAATTAACTCTCTCTCTAAAAAAAAAATGCTGTTGAATGAGACTCATCTTTGTGTGTAAGAGATCATTTACATGTCTCTCCTCGTTAGACTCTGTTAAATATTAAATTAGTATATTGATGGCCCCACAGAATCAAGCAATCGTTCATTCAATTATTTTTTAAAGAGAGAGAGGGACAGTGAGAAAGAGGGAAAGAGAGAATCAATTTTATTTAGTTTTTCATGTGGCTTTCATTGCTCCAACACTTTGTTGTGTATATGGTGCTGGGATTCGAACCCGCATCCTTGTGCATGCCAGGCAAGTGCTGTAACTGCCAAGCCACCACTCCAGTGCCTCATTCAACAAATTTTAACTATTGAATGATAGAGTGTTGGAAGAATGAAGAACATCATTTGTACATTGTGTTTGGTTATTTATTTTCCCTTCTTTCTATGAACTGTAAAACAAAGAACACAGTCCTTAGACTGTCACGGCCTCTTCTCAACGCCTTTGTCACCCCCTCGTTGGTCGGTGCCACCCACATCTGCTTCGGTTGTTGCAATCAATGCTGTCATCCTTGCTCCTCTCCCCACTTCCACTTTTCTCCCCACAGTAAAACCTCCACTGGGTCCAGAGAGATCCCCTGGAAACCTCACTTGGACCCTCTGATGGCTTCCCACCTGGGGGAGACGGACGTGGCCACAGTTCCTCCAATTTCTCCCATGACAGCCCTCTGGCTGTCTTCACCCAGGAGAACGTGGAAGATGGGGCTCTGCTCTGGATGATTCTTGGGCCTCAGGAAGCTCTGGATGGTTCTGCTCTGATCCAGAATCCTGCAGCTGCCACATAAGCGAGCCCAGGCATACGTCAGGGGAGAGAGACCAGGTGGAGGAGAACCGTCCCAGAAAGGGTCAGTCAGTTATGAGCCAACCCTACCAGCTGCCTGAGCCTAGCTGAGATCAGCTCGGCCCAGCCCTCTGGAACCTCCTGGATGACCCGCACACTCACAGGCTAGAAACATGTTTGTTTTAAGCCATCAAGACTTTCCTTCATTTGTTACACAGTGGAAGCTGACTGATACACCATCTTATTCAGTGAAAAAGCCAAACCTTTTATTTTTTATGTATCTCCAGCATTTTCAATATTGTCTATCACATGATAGATGTTTGATGAACATTTGTTGAAATAAGAAATTCATAAATGGGGTTTATATTCGAAGGAAGAAAACAAGTAAATGAACTAGTAAAATAATTACAAAATGTGATGAAGGAAACGCACAACAGCTGAGGCAGAGAGGCAGAGGGGAGATGGGGGAATGGGCCCTGCGCTTGTTTCAGAGCAAAAGTGAAAATCCCTCTGGTGGCCTCTGAGGCTACAGGTGACCTCTGTACCCCTGCCCCGCTGTCTGCTGCCACCCGCACTACCTCCCTGATCCAGGCATGCTGGCTTCCCCACTGTCTCTTGGGTGCTCCAAGCACACACCCACTCAGGTCCCTGCTGATGTCCTTGCATGGGATGTTCTTCCCTTAGACACACACCCCCCGTTTAGATCTCAGCTCAGAGGTCACTGTTCAGTGGCTGCTTCCCAATCATCTCACAGAAACAGCAACCACTGACCCTTGGGATCCCCTCGCTGGCTACCAGCTTCACTTTGATCCGTGGCACTAGTCTCCCTCTGATGACTTCTTTGTTAACTGTCTGCCTCCCCCACTGAAATATAAATATAAATATAAATAAATATAAATGTAAATGTAAATATAAATATAAATAAATACTCCATGAGGGAATGAATTTTGCTTTGGTCAGTTGATGCTTAGGACAGTATTGTCTTGGGGCCTAAATTCAGCCAGTGGGTACCAAAATGCTTTAGGGAACATAACTTCTGGTCAATTCCAACATTTAACAAGGCAAGCATTTGGCATTGAACCATACTGAAAATCAGGTAAGGTCTTTTATTTTTTTATTTTTAAGAGAGAAGGACAGTGAGAGAGAGAGAGAGAGAGTCAATTTTTATTGAGTTTTTCACATGGCTTTTGTTGCTCCGACACTTAGTTGTATACCTGGGTGCTGGGGTTTGAACCTGTGTACTTGCGCATGCTGGGCAAGTGCTGGAACCACCGAGCCACTGCTCCAGTCCAGTTGAGGCCTTTTTTAAAAGCTAAAATCAGGTGAGAATTGGATTGCCCACTGAAAACTCTCCAAATGTGCTCATGGCAAGGGTAGCAATAGGCCACAAGTGATGGCCGTCTTGATAACCTACTTCACATTTCCTAGGGACATTCTCATCCGTGTTATGATTCCTTCCTTGCGAGAGATAGACAAGGCAGATTTGATCATTATTCACTGTAGACAAAGACAACAAGGTCGCGGAGCTCCAGCGAGTTGTCCAAACTCAGAGACACACAGCAGGGTGGATCCAGTCGCAGTCCATCTGACTCCAAGTCTGGGACTTCTGTTACTACTTTTTTTGTCCTTCACTCTGGGCTCTGAACTGGTGGCCTGGGAGTTGTTTTGGTGGTCGCTGGTGGAATTAGTTCCCCTGTGGAGAAGAAGAGCTGGGTGAGCCCAGGAGAGGGCCCTGCGACATGGCTCACAGTTTGATTGGCTGTAAATGTTAGTGGAAGGGGACTCTGGCAGCCCTGTGGGAAGAGGAGTGGGTGGACGAGAGCGGTAATCGGGTTTGAGCATGGCAGAAGGGGACACCTTGGTATCAGTGGATTATGAAATTTTTGGGAAGGTGCAAGGGGTGTTTTTCTGCAAGTACACTCAGGCTGAGAGTAAAAAGCTAGGACTGGTAGGCTGGGTCCAGAACACTGTCCGGGGCACAGTGCAAGGACAATTGCAAGGTCCCATCTCCAAGGTGCGTCCGATGCAGGAATGGCTGAAGACAAGAGGAAGTCCCAAATCGCACATTGACAGAGCAAATTTCAACAATGAGAAAGTCATCTCAAAGTTGGATTACTCCGATTTCCAAATTGTTAAATAATGGCCTGAATTTAAATTTCCCAAGAAAAACTCAGTTTGGGTTTTTACTGTTAATAGGAATAGAACTATTCTGTGTTCAGTATTAGAATTAGTTATTTCTGTATCAGATATTTGTTAGTGTATGTAGCATGTCTGAAGGAACGCAACTTTACAGAATTCTAATAAAAACACATTAGAACAACAACAAAAAAAAGTGAACTGGTGACCTGGACTCTAAGCGTCGCGGCCAATGCTGAGCTGCTGAAGGACTCTCCCTGCAGAAGGCACGGATTCTCTAGAAGAGGGTAAGAGCTCCCCGTGGCTTTCAGATGTACCCAGCCTCTTACTTTGACAAGAAAGGACAGTTCCCTTGGGCCACTTTGTCCCCAGACCACCCTGAGAAGACAGGGTGGGCAGCTGTTTTCAGTCGAAAACCAAAAAGAAATCCCAGCCCCATTTGTTTCACTTGGGCTTAGAAATCAGGTCCTGTGACGATGGAAACTCTTTCCCGGTCGTCCTCTCCCCTCTGCCATGTTGACAGAAGACTGACTTGCTTATTCTGGCTGGGGTTTTTCCCTGCCTGGCTGTTTTTCTTTTTTATCTTCATCACTTGAAGAGACCTGCTGTGCCTTTCAAACTGTCGGAAGGTATCTGGGGTTTTGTGTATTTTTTTTTCTTTCACATAATTCTGGGTCTTTTCCCAGATATGTATTTTCTCGCAGACTACCTTCTAACTAGTTGAAGTTTCCACCCATGTGACTTCCAGCATGAATTACCAGAAACCACAAGAGAGAGAGCGCGCGCGCAAGCCCCAAAGTGAGCGAGATGTCCCTGTGGGGAGCAGTCCCTCCGCACCCCACAGCAAGGAGGACGCAGGGGTCGGAGGTGGTGGCAGGACCAGCAGGGGAGGCACCTGTAGAGGGTGGAGGGCTGGTGGCCCACGGGCAGTCAGGAAGGGAGGCCAGCTGGTGACCAGAGAGCCCAGAGGCGTCTGGGGCTGTGTGTGAGAGCCCGGAAGATTTCAGCCATGCCACACAACTCCGACAGCAGCGACTCCAGCTTCAGCCGCTCTCCTCCCCCTGGCAAGCAGGTAGGGTCCCCTTTCGTTCTCTCCTACATCCTGATTCTCCTGGGGGGAAGGCAGGAAGAGGGGCAGGCTTTCTTGTCTGGCTTAGGGAGCTGCAGAGGGAGGAAGTGACTTGTGGCATGAACGCTACAGACTCAAGATGTGACATCTGCAAAGAAGCCGTGTGTGGTGGCAGAGACTCAACCTATTCTGCCAAAGCCCCTTTTCCTCTCCATTCCCCAATGGTGCCCATGGTCACTGCCTCGATGGTGTCCCACCATGAAGCTTTCTAAGAAGCAAAGGGGAGGGTGAACATCAAAGAACTCCTGAGATGCTAGAAAAGTGACCGGAGGAGTTTTAAGTGGGCTGCTGGCATGCACAACGCAAATCCTGAGCGCCTGATTGCCAGGAAGAGCCGACAGCGCGAGAGAGAAAAGGGCCGAGGGGGATCAGGGAGCAAGTTACAGGAGGAGGAGGAATCTGGAGCCGAAGGATCTCTGCAGAGCTGCTGCCTCTGACTCTAGAACAGCAGCGGGGAGACAGATGCTGGAGCTGCAGCCAATGCCTCTTTTCTTGGTGACTTCTGGACAGAAGGAAATCAAGGAGTGGGTGACGCTGGAAACTTGTTGGAGACATTTGCTAGTAACTCACCTCAGCTCTGTGGAAATGAGGGCAGTTGAGGCAGGGAGTCTGGGAGACTCTAGAGTCTAGACTAATTTCCAAGTCAAGAGTTTTTGGCTTGAGCTGCCATGAAATTGGGTGTCCTACTCAATTCACAGCTTCTGGGGCTTTCTCTTTGCCTCATTCTTGACATGTCGTGCTGGGAAAGTTCTTATCTGACATGTCTCCATGGATTAAAATCTTCTCCACCCTACAGTTTAAAAACTGCATTCGTATCCAAGGGCTTTCAAAATGTTGCAGATGAAATGAAAGAACATAACATCTGATAGAGCATCTATCACAAGCACCTTACTGAAGAGCAGCGGGTCAGAAGAAGTCCCGGTGGAGACCTCTAGAGGGCAAGCCATTCAGTATCGGTTTAAGATGGTATCGGAGTGGCTCGGGCTGCCTGGAACCCTGTGCTGTACTCTTCTTAGGAAGGAAATTACTCATGGCTTCCATGGTAATCTGGCCCGCAGCCCGCTTAGAGGAAGAGCACGCCCTCCAATCTAACATGCCAGGGAGCACAGAGCAATGCCTGTGTCCTCTGGCCTGCAGGGATGTGCAGGAGCTGCAGAGGGTTTCTCTGACATCTACACTAACCTGCAGCATCCCGGAGAAAGTCAGAGCTAATCTCTCCAGCCACGCCGAGGACATGCCCACTATGGAGTGTAATTAGAGAATTCCCAAGGACCCCTTGTCCTCCCATGCACCCATCCACAATGCCTGTGGCAGGTAACCTCCCCTGATGAATGCAGTTCATCTGTACCAGGTGTTCTGCTCAGGGTGTCAGGGATTGTCAAGCTGGCTGAGCGCAATGAAGGAAATGAAGGAAAAGAAAAGGCAGCTCTGGGGTGGAGCCCTCTGCTCAGGCACGTGGCAGAAGACCTCATAGTATACAAGCAGCGAGGTTTCTGGTGGTGAGGGAGTCCTGGGAAGGCTTCAGACTCAACACCAGAAGGGGCTACACTCCCAGATTACTGTGAGCTCATGGGCCAGCTCATAGGGACTCAGTTTCCTCCTGGGTACAATGGAAATAATGCCCCATTTCATGCAGCTGGGGAACTAAACAAGAGCATCTCTGAAAGCACTTGGACAGAAGCTGGCACATAGTAAGTGCTCAACAAGGTTTTGGGAGCAAAAACAACCACTAAAAAGACAGCAAGAAGGTTTTAGGCAAAAAAAAAAAAATGAGAGGGTGAGGGTGGAGTAGCTCTGAAGAGGAGGTGATGCACGCTGCCTTCACTGGCTTCACCGTGTTTGCAAAAGACAGCCCCACTGAGGCCTTGAGACCTCCTGCCTTCTTCCAAGAGGTCTTGGCCAAATAAGACAGTGAGAGAACTGGGATGCGTAACAAGGTATGAGAAAGCATGCTCCTTTGGGTGCAGGCTTTTGGTAAATAAGGGGGTGGATGGGTGCATGAAGAGGCGAAGACATGGAACAGAGGATGAATGGAAGGAAGGATGGATGGATGGAAGGATGGATGGGGGATGGATGGGTGGATGGATGGATGATGGATGGATGGATGGATGGAAGGATAGATGGATAGAAGGATGGATGGTGGATGGATGGGTGGATGGATGGATGGATGGATGGAAGGATGGATGGATGGAAGGATGGTTGGTGGATGGATGGGTGGATGGATGGTCAATGGATGACGGATGGATGGATGGTAGATAGATGATGGATGGATGGATGGATGGATAGCAGATGGATGATGGATCGATGTATCGATGGATGGATGGATGGATGGATGGATGGGTGGATGGGTGGGTGGGTGGATGGATAGCAAAATGGAAGGATGGATGGTGGACAGATGAATAGGTTACAAACGCCACAAAAGTCTGCTTTACCTCAGAATAGAACAGACTTCTAATCCACATCATCTCTGCTTCCCAGGACTCCTCTGACGACGTGAGAAAAGTTCAAAGAAGGGAGAAAAATCGCATTGCCGCCCAGAAGAGCCGACAGAGGCAGACACAGAAAGCTGACACCCTGCACTTGGTGAGTGCTGAGGCCGTCGGCTTTGCTCCCCACACCCTCGGACCCTTGCTTTGATTCTGCCTCAGTGGGGATGTGTAGGTGGGGAGAGTAAGTGGAGGGTGAGGGCTCAGAGTGAGGATGAAAGGGAAGGTTCTCCTGTGAGTTCATTTGAAAAGTTCTGTAGCAGAGAATGTGCCAGAGGCTGAAAACAGAAACGAGCCTCTCTGCCCAGGAGAGCGCAAGGATCGGATGAGTGGGGGTTGAGCCTGGAAGTTGGGTGGAAGGGGCATCCAGAGAGCTCCGTCCTTCATGAGCCCCTGAGAGTGGAAGGTGGGCCGACTCAGGGAGGAATTGAGAAGATGTAAGTGCTTTGGGGAGCCTGTTATCCTGCTGTGCTAGGACGATGCAATATCTTATCCCTTTGGAAGGCAGCTGGGTAACCACCTTGACATCTTTGCTTTTGGGACAAGGAAGCCTATCAGAGGCTGCATCTTACTCCTTTATTCTAAGCATCATTCAAGTTTCAATTTGAAAGTCAATCAGTAATGATATCCCCATGCGTCTGTGAAAGATGTGATTTCAAGAGCATTTATCTGGAAAGATGCCCGTGCTGGTTAAGCTGCCACTAGTCCCCAAATTTTTCTAGAGCGGGCTTGCCTCTTTTTCTTTCTTTTTTTTTAAGGGAGAGACTGAGAGAGGGAGAAGGAATCAATTTTTATGTATGTACTCATCTGGTTTTTGTTTCCACAATGCTTAGTTGTGTGTGTGGTGCTGGAGTTTGAACTCAGGTCCTTGCGCATGCCAGGCAAGTGCTCCAACAGATGAGCCATTGCTCCAGCCTGAGGCTTGACTCTTGGCTTGGGCACAGGGGCTCAGGGTGGGGCTGGACTGCAGCGCCACTGGTGGCCCGAGGTCCAGCTGTGGACTTGGAAAGCAGTGCTTCCTCCGCATCTCACATGCTGCCATCTCCCCTCTCTTTTCTCTGCCCTCTAATTTGCCTCTTGTTCAACCAGCTCTTACTTCACTGCTTCCTTTCTCTTCCTTCACCATCCCTTCCTCTAGCAACTCTATCTTCTGTCCATCCTGAAGCATTCCCAATGCCTCTAATATTCTAGTTATTTGTTTCAACAGTAAACAGAAGTGCAATTGGCATAAAAATTAATATACTCATTTTATTAGGATGATTAGCCTAGCAAGTGACAGGTTAGCATGACTGTTTTAACCTTATCAAGATATAGGCTGGAGCAGATAAAGGTCTCAGCAGTTCCAATGCTTGCCTGGCATGCACAAGGACTTGGGTTCAAACCCCAGCACCACATACACAACTGAGTGTCAGAGAAACAAAGGCCAGATGAAAATAATAAATAAAATCGGTTCTCTCTTTTTCTCTTTTTTCCTTCCTCTTCCCTTCTCTCTCTTTAAAAAAAAAAATGATATAGAAGATATATTGTTGTTGTTGTTGTTGTTTTGTACCAGGGATTGAACCCAGGGACTCCTAACCACTGAGCAACATCCCCAGTCCTTTTTATATTTTATTTTGAGACAGGGTCTTGCTAAGTTGCTTAGGGTCTTACTAAGTTGGTGAGGCTGGCTTTGAACTCATAGTCCTCCTGTCTTAGTCTCCCAAGTCGCTTGGATTAGAGACGTGCGCCCTGACGCCCAGCTAAGGTATGGTTTTAAGGGGGGGAGGGATAAAAAGATGCTTTTTCACCTTTGTCAGGAAACCAAGAACAGGGCTGCACCAACCTCTCCAGTTGATGCTTGTGCTTTATTTGAAATGTACTTGGCATATCCTGCATTGCAAATATGTGTCAAATTGAAAAAAAAGAATGAATTAACGGCAAGTCTGTACCAACTGTGATCAACAGTCGAAACGCTAAGCTGTCAGTGCCCCGGGTACTGACACGTTCTCTGTGATCTCCTCACGCTTAGAGACACAATACTCCCATTTGTCATTTTAAACTTGAACATCCATGATCTGTCACTTTATTTGAGTCTGCTTCTTTTTTAATATTCTTTAGAGCAATCAAACAAATAAATATCACCTTAGAGGCTAAACGCTTCTTTTTTTGTACAAGTTGACAATGTCCTGACACTGGCAAACTACTATAAACTTTATATATTTTGAATATTAAAAAAAATGAAGTGGAAAGTAAATAAGAGCTCCTTAGCTTGATGGTCGGAGGACAGGGTTTGAATCCCCAGCTCTCCTACTTGCTGTGTTGTCTGTGTGCCTGACTCTAAAGACATTCCCAATCTTTTTTAGACTCTCATTCCTTACCTACAGAATGGGAAATGACAGGAGCTACTTCATAGAAATAGTTCAAATAAGAAGCTCAGCAGAGTTCCCAGCATATAATAAAAACTCAAAAAAATAAGTACAATAAGAATGATAATAATAGCTACTAACATAAGAAGCAAGATAAAAAAAATCACAACTAAGTTCACACACACACACACACACACACACTTTTTACAGAATCTTAGGGTTTAGAGATTTCTTAAAGGCTAGAAAGTTCAGATACACTTTTGATGCCTAAAAATCCTCTGCCACATCCCTGGCAAAGGGTCTGGTCATTTCCAGCATTTGGGAGCTCCCTGCCTCCTAACATAAGGAGAGGAGACCTCCCTGTCTTGAGCTGTACGCAGTCTCCCTGTAAATCCAACCCACTGGTGTCTGTCCCCTCGCTTAGGGACCCACCCGTGAGCTGACACATGTGCCTCTGCCGCAGCAAGGTTTTCATCTCTGACTCAGCTGACCTCTGTGAGACAGGAGTCAGAACCAAAGGTGATACTGGTTGAGACCATTTGGGGGCAATCTCTGGAGCTTGGAGGCCAGCGGAGCTTCAACACTCCACCCTCACACCCGGCCTGTCTCTAGAATGTTCCCATTTTCCCTGATTTGAGCACATTCTCCTTCCCTTTTCTTTTGAGCACCTCAGCCTTCGTCTCCACCGTTTTGCCCTGTGAGCAGAGCGCGTCAGAGTCTGCGCAGCAAGCCCGTGGACTGCTGTCAATGCAATTTGTGTTTCCTGGCTTCAGCAGGGAGCTTTTGGGCAGCAACCTGTGACTTTCTTACATCGGAGAGTTTGACTGTTGGCTTCCTCTTAGTTGACAATCGCCCTTCTCCACACTTTATGCTCTCGATTACGCTTGGCATTCAGGTGGAAACGCTTCTGCTTACCTGTGTCAGGTTTCAAGGCTGGTTGGCCCTTGACTCCTTTCCACACTTGCTCCACACGCTGAGGTCCTGCAACCTTTCTGTAGCCGTAGGACTCATCCAAGACTTTGCAGACCAGGGTTTAGAAGCTACAGTATCAAGTAACCATGCTTGCTGTAGAGGTCTAGCCTCCTATGCTAGGTGACATTGTTTCTTGGTTTCAACTATTGTCACTATTATCTACCTAAAGTTCCCAGAGAGTATGGAATTCTGGCTACTGAGCATGTTGAGTGGAAGTCCTATTCATGGTTTATACCAACACACTGATTGTGTCTAGATCGACAGAGGAGGGCAAGAACCTCTCGTGTGACTGTGTTATTAATGGCCTAACCTGCCATATAGTGGGTCAGGCAATTCTTTTCACAGTTGTGAGTCCACATGCTGCTTTGATTCTCCTTCAGGTTAATGTATCACATGAGTGCCCATCGTACTTACTTCCTTTTCTCCCACGGGCAACTGTAGGGTCCATTAGGTATCGAACAGACCTTGACTAGAACAAGAGACGTGCAACTGCGCTTGTTAATTTCTAAAAAAAAATCTCAGTTGCTAATAAGTGGATCCAAGATAATCAGCTGAAAAACTATTAGAAATAATAAGAGAATGCAGACAGCTTCTGAAATTAAAACAAAAAGGAATACCTCTCCTATATGCAAATCATAACAAATCAGTAAACTTAATGGAAGGAAAAATGCCAACCACAATCACAACCAACAGCAAATGCAAGAAAGGAATAAGTTTAACAAAAATCATGCAGGCTTTAATTTTTAAAACTTTTAAATTATCCTAAATAACTTTTTAAAAATTCAAATGCTAATGGAAAGATACACCTTATCTAAAGTTAATGTTTTCATTAAATTAATCTATAAATTTAATGTGATCCCAATAAAAAAATCCAATAGGGTCTTCTGTTCTAAGTTCCCAGTGAAAAAGAAACATCTGAAAATTGCCAAGAAAATTCTAAAGAAGAAGGATGATGAGAGATCAGCTGACTGAATTAAAATAACTTGTAAAAGACAGAACACTGAACAAGACAAAAGACAGACCTAAATACATGACAATTCCTAAGACCCAAATACAGATACAAAGCAATCAGGATGACATTTCAAACCCGTGAGAGAAAGCAGAATCAATAAATAGAGTTAGTCCCACCAGCTGGTCACTTGGGAAAAAAAAGAAAAAGCTGGATCCTCCTTTCCTTATATAACACACACAGGTTAAATTTTAAAAAAGAAACATGAAAACATACATGAACATTAAAAAGTTTATCTCTGCATAAATAAGACTTTTCCAAATAAAATAAAAACTTCTGAGAAAAAGGAAAAGACTAATGTACATTACCTTTATGCATAAAAAGTGAAAATTTCTATATAGCTCAAAATACTATATGCAAAATCGATGTCAAATGACAAACTGGGGTAAAATATCTCTAACACTTACGACCAAAAAAAGGCAAGTTTACTTAATAACTGAAAGCTCTTATGAATAGGAAAATGATTAACCAACCCCCCCCAAAATGAGTAATGATTACGAATAGGCAATTTATAGAGAGAAATATACGGCAAAAATATGTGCACATAGACTAGACCTCACTTATTTAGGGAAATGCTAATTAAAGCAAAAGTAAGATTTCTCTGCCAGATTGGCAAAAATAGAATGTTGCTAAAACATAATGTTGCCAAGGCAATGAAAAGGCGGGAACCATCACTCACAGCCAGTAGGAGTGCCGTTGGTGCAACCCCATTATGGGACAACTTGACCACGCCCATTTCAATTATAAGCGTTCGTGCCCTGTAGTTCTGCAATTTGCCATCTAGGAGTCTATGCACAAACGTACCCACAGATGACACCATGCTGTACATTTAACCAGAATCATTTCCCGGGGCTGGAGAGATGAGATGGCTCAGTGGTTGAGCACTTGCCTGGCATGCATGAGGACTGGGTGTGAACCCCAGCACCACGTTCGCAATTAAGTGTCAGAAAAACAAAAACCAGAAGAAAATATAAAAAATTGACTCATTGAAAAAATAATAATTTCTTATAGAAAAGGCAAGAAATGAGCTAAATATCCATCAGTTAAGGAGTGATTAAGAAAATTAGAGTTTGTCCATTCAGTGGAATACAATGGAGCTATTAATGAGTTACATCTGAATGTTTTGATCTGGAAAGATTATTGAGTTTCTATACTCTTAAAGGAAAAAGGTATAAATACGGTACCTGGTTTATTCTACTCTGTGTTCTTAGTAATAATAAAAACTACATGTGCATAAGTGTACAAACAGAAAATTTCAAATAGATTACCAAAAAGTAGGAATGAAGATCTAAGGAGGAGAGAGATACTATCCTTTTAATTAACCAATGACTTTTATTTTTATAATATAGGCATTGGAATTCTCAATATTGATCATTATTACATGTGCACTAGGATATTTTCTTTCCTTCTTTTGATAATCATACATCAAACCGCCCTCTACTGTGCCTTTTTTTTTTTCAGGGCTGAGGACTGAACTCAGGGCCTTGCGCATGCTAGGCAAGTGCTCTGCCTCTCAGCTAAATCCCCAACCCCTTGTGTCTTTTTTTTTTTTTAAAGAATCAGTTTTATTTGGTTTTTCATTTGGCCCTTGGTGCTCCAACATTTTGCTTCATATGTGGTGCTGGGGTTTGAACTTGTGTCCTCGTGCATGCGAGGTGGCTCCTAACCACTGAGCCACCGCTGTCCAGCCCCTCTACTGTGCCATTTTAACTCTTGAGCTTCCCACATAAATATCTCAGTCCTTCAGGAGACCAAATGCTGCTTGGGATTTGAGTGATCCTGAGGTCCACAGTACTAGATGAGCCACTTAAGGGAAGGCAAACCAGTATCCTTTGTGTAGCCATTCTGTCTGTGTCTGGTGACTCTTGGGTGCCTTGTAGTATGGAGGATTTTCAGTTAATGTGGAGTCAGGGGAAAGGAGAATTGACATCAATTAAGAAGCATTGTTGCAGGCTGGAGTGGTGGCTCAGAGGTTACTGCACTTGCCTGGCATCTCTCTCTCTCTCTCTCTCTCTCTCTCCCCTCTGCTCTCTCTTTAAAAAAAGAAGGAGGAGGAGGACGAGGATGAGGAGGAGGAGGAGGAGGAAGAAGAGGCATTGTCAGCATTATTAGCAGCAGAGGTGCATACCAGTAACCCCAGTTACTCCAGAGGCTGAGGCAGGAGGATCTTGAATTCAATGCCAGCCTGGGGAATGTAGCAAGACCATACATATCTCAAAATAAAAATGAAAAGCCTGGGGATGTAGGTCAATGGTAGAGTGCTTGCTTTGCATGCACAGGCTCTGGGTGGATCCTCAGTACTAGAAGAAAAAAAGAAAAGAAAAGAAGGAGGAGGTGGAGGAGGAGGAGGAGATGTTCACGAGAAGGCTGAAAGTAGAGGAGATGGGGGTGGTCAGCAGTGTTAGCTGAGATGTGCTATTGCAAGTCAGATCTAGCCTTCAGGGTGGAAGTGGGAGCCAGTCAGAGTAACAGGGCTAAATTTGGAAGCTGGAGACCTAGATGCTCCTTTAGATGGGGATGGGCTACTTGCTTACCCGGAGCTGGTGCCTACAGGACTCTCATGCTAGTTTAGGAAAAGAGAGAGGTTTACAAGTTCCATAATATATGTTTAATGCACATATAACAGAAAACAACCAAGAGTATATACGTTCAACGAAGCTTTCGGCTAATGCTGTGAGTAAAAGGTTTTTGAAATTAGAGAAAAATTGAGTAATGAAAAAAAGTAACTAAGCAAAGATGTTACCCATCTGGGCTTCTGTAGAATGGCACTATTGTTCTTGGCCTTCTGGGGAGGCCTGGGAAAGAAGGCTGCTTGTGGTGCTACTTCACTCCTAGAGTTCTTTTTCTCTCTCTTAGGAGACCATGCCTTAATTTTTATTGGCATAGAGAAATCATGGGTCCATAAAACAAAAAAGGAATGTTCTGGCTAGCTCCACCTTTAAAAAGTTCAATGTAAATTCAGCAAAGCATCTATGAAAAACAGATGCCTCTCTTGGGCCTCTATTGCTATGAATTTCTTTTTAAAAACTCAGTGAGTGCTCTGTTGGCAGTAACTCATTCAATCTGCCCCAAAGCTTTATTTAATACTTCCCTGTGGTAGATTAGGTAACCTGTCCAAGGTTACCCGGTTTGCAACTTCAGAACCCATCTCTGCCTCTTTCTCCAGACTTTCACGAAAATGTGTTCATCTTCCCTAGACTCTATCTTCCTTGAATGTCTTTCTGAATTTATTTTTCTGTTTATTTTTAAAGAGTCCTCCAAAATTCATACTTTTTCCCCATCCATCAGTAATAGGTCTGGTCAAGAAAGTAAATATATCCCTATATCAATTGAAACCATTCTTTGAAAATGCCATAGAGCAGTAAATATTGACGTCTTACATGAGAATAACCTTTGAAATAGTAGCTCCACTTACAAGAGTTTGAAGCAAAAACAACATATAAAGATGCTCAATTCGTCAGTATTGGTGAATAGTAAACACTTTGATAAGGTGTTTGGTAATGCTATAAAACTGGACAGGTGGCTAACAACAGGGGATTGGCATATTCTGATACAATCATACAGTAGACTTCTATACTGGCTTTCAAAATGACTATGTAGATCTGCATGTATCAACTTGAAAGATGTCAGTGGGATAGCACTGAGCATTGAGTGAAAAAAAGTAAATTGCAAAGAATATGTAGAGTATAATCTTATTCATGTAAGTAAAATCAATGGTTTGGGGAACAGTTGCATGTATAAAGAAATGTCTGGAAAGATATTCTCCAAAATGCTAACAGTGGCTGAGATTAGTAGTCTCCCCTATGTATTTTTCTGCATTTTCAAATTATAATTTCTGCATTTCAAATAAATCTGTGCCATTTAAAACAGTCTAAATTTTTGATTGTTTTATCTGGGGAAGAAAAGCATGCCAAGGCAATTCTCCACCTGATTGCGTGTCCCACTGATGGTGGATCAGCATGCTAAGCGTAGGGGGTGTCTTGGAAAGGACTGGTATCGAGACTATAAAAATGTCTGTCTTAAAAGGGTTACAGGGCTCAGGTCAGAAAACAACACAGGCCATTCAGCAGATGTCTTCCCAAGGCACGCTCAGCTGCAGCCAGCCTTCTTTTCTTCTCCTGAGTAGAGTGGGAGAATCTCCCCAAAGAGCCTAGGCTGCTCTGAGGTTTCCTAGCTTCTTCTGCAGGACTTAGTCTGGCCCCCGCTTCCTACGTACGGGGCTGGGTTGGGTCCACAGCACAAAGGCCTCTTCCGATGATGGTGAGATATTGGTGTAAGGTCTCATCATGGGCCCACAGGGTGGCTTTTGGAGGATATAATAATGATCATGGTCATACTACTTATTTAAAGAATTACAGAATTAAAAGGAAACTCAGAGATCTTTCTGGTCAACCTGTCCTGTTGCCAACAAGGAAGCTTGGCTTTCTCAAGGACTCCCATGAACCCAAACTTCTGGCCTTTTCACTGGTCCGCTTTTGTTTTGTGCCATTTTGCTGAACAGAGCTTTGCCAGGCAGGTGATGCTGAGCCCACATGTCCTTCTGCAGTAGATACACCAAGAGATAGGCTATTAACCAGATGCACAGACAGCCAGGGCTCTCAGCAGCTCCAGAACATTCCAACAGCAAGAGACCAGAGAGCGAGCTCAAAGTTGACAGGGGCAGAAGCTTAGATATTTCCTTTTTCAAAAGAGGTTTTAGGCTGGAGCCATGGCTCAATGGTTGGAGCACTTGGCTGGCATGTGCAGCCCAGCACCACATACACAGTTAAGTGTCAGAGAAACGAAGGCCAGATGAAATAAATAAATAAAATTGATTCTCCCTCTGTCTCCCTCCTTCTCTCTCTTTAAAAAAAAAAGTTTTCAAGTAGCAACCCAAAATTAAAAGGGCAATGACATTTGGGGGAGATTATTTGTATCAAATTAAATGAATGAAGATTTAATATTCATACTAAAAAAGAACATCTTCTAAAGAAAAACATCAAGATTCCAATCAATAAGTGGGCAGAGGCTATGAACAGAAAGCTTACACAACATTTTTCCTACCAAAATGAAAATAACCTAATTTTCTATTCTGATTACGAAAACGATACACCCAAAGTCAGGGTTTCTCAACCTCGGTGCTATTGACGTTATGAGTCCAATAATTCTTTGTTGTGCATGTATGGTTATCCTGTGCATTGTAAAATGTGAAATCTACAGTCTGCTCCATAGAATCCCCTCCCCCAGCTAGGAAAACCAAAAATATGCACAGAACTTGTCAAATGTCCCCTGGAGGGAAAAATCACTGATGGCTGAGAATGCCACATTGAGACAGATGCAGAGAAAGTCATCTTCCTCCTTAGTTATTGATTACTGTAATATTAAAGTGAAGTTAAGAAACCTTCATGAAGTTAGTTGGCAAAAACAAATTATTTAAAATTAGAGCACTCAACCGCTGCTCCATGCTGGGTACCATCAGCTCTAGGCACTGTTAGTAGACAAAGTGCATACACTGTCATGAGATTGATATGAGCATTCACATCCAGTGAGTGGAGGATTGATTTCCCCTCTGCTCCACTAATCTCTTGCCTAGGAATTTGTTCCTAAGAAATAATTTAACAAAAATTAAACCCAATATGCATCAGATTATTGTTTTTAGCACTTTTTTTTTTTTGTAACCAGGGATTGAACCTAGGGTTACTTATCCCCAGCCTATTTTTTTATTTTGAGATGGTCTCACTAAGTTGCTTAGGGCCTTGCTAAAATGCTGAGGCTGGCTTTGAACTTGGTGATCCTTTTGCTTCAGCTCCCCAAATCACTGGGATTATAGTTGCGTGCCACCGTGCCCAGCCTCCAGCATTATTTATATTAGTGACACTGTGCTAGCCATCAGAGGACCCAACACTAAAAGACCATTTTAAGTAAACTGTGGATGAAATAACCATTAAATATAATACTTACAGTGTTGGTGGATGTGCAGAGTTATAACAGAAAGCAGAACACAAATTGTATATGCTCTGTGGTTGAGTTTTTGTAAAAATAAGAATGCATGTTAATTTAAAAAGACGAGATGAGGGCTGGAATGGTTGCTCAGCGGTCCAGCACTTGCCTGGCATGCATAAAGGCACAGGTTTGATTCCCAGCACCACACAACTAAGTGGAAGCAACACAAAAATCAGATGAAAATAAAAAATTAATCCCCTCTCACTTTCACTCTCACTCTCTCTTAAAAAATAAAGACAAGATGACAATTTGTACAAATGGAAGCAGGTATGTTAGGGGAATTGGACCATGGGTGTTTCAAATTTTTTATAGGAGCATTATAATTATACACAACGGTGGGTTTCATTTTGCCATATTTATACATGTACGTGACATGCTTTGATCAATTGGTGTTTTTAATTTTTACAAACACATATTGAATGTAATCATACTATGCATTTTAAAAGGGGGGGACAGAGACGGAGAGAAAGAGAGAGAGAGAAGCAATTTTATTTAGTTTTTCATGTGGCTTTTGTTGCTCTGAGGCTTCACTGTGTACGTGGTGCTGGGGTTTGAACTCGAGTACTCATGCATGCCAGGCAAGCGCCATAACCACTGAGCCACCTCTCCAGCCCCCATACTATGCACTTTTATGTTAAAAAAAAATAATAAGAAGAAAGTGGTCAAATAGACTCGAAGTCTAGAGGAAACTAAGGACAAAGACAGAGAGGATATCGTTGAGCTAGATTTTCAGGGGTCAGCTTTGAGTGGCAGAGCTTATGATTTATCCAGTGAGCAGAATCCTTTGAGAGTGAAAAAAGGCATTGGAAAATATTGTATCAGGGAAACAAGTATGAGCTGGGATAGTCCCAGGAAACATCTGGATACCCTAGATTTAGGGGAACTGAGGCAAGTAACCCAGAGCTCTTATGAAAACTCAAAGGAAATTACAATGTTCAAAGTTAAGTGGAGGGCCCAAATTCCTAGGACCAACAGGCAGTGTCCTGCAGCTGAGGACCCTGTACCTCAGATATTTGCTGGATGCTCAGTGCAAGAACACGCCTACCGTTCACCAAGAGGGTGGATGCTCCAGAGCTTTGTCATTGCGGAGACCACATTCCCAGCGCTGAAGCTCAGGTGAGCAGAGCTGATTCATTCACTCAACAAGTATTTCCAGTCTCCGTGCATGGCTTGGTCTAGGCACTGAGAACATAGCAGCGACTAGACATGCTGGTCCCTGATTTTATGCACTTTACCTTCAGTCTGAATTCTAGAACACAGACAAATCAATGAGCTCCCACAACATGAAAAATGCTTCCAAAAAAAATGAAATAATGCAAGGTTGAAAGTGGTTAAGGGAAAGGATGGGATGGTGATCAAGGAAAGCCCTGACACTGGAGATCAAACACAAATCAAAGAGGAGGCTAGGCTGGGCGTGGGGCTGCATACTTTTAATCCAGGGGTCTCAGAAGGTTGAGGCAGGAGGATTGAAAGTTTGAAGCCAGCCTCAGCAACTTAGTGAGACCCTGTCTCAAAATTAAAAAAAAAAAATAAAAAGGGCTGGGGCTATATTGTTCAGTGAAAAATCACCACCTGGGCCCAATCCCTATCACCAAAAAAGAAAAAGGAGGATCTGGAGAAAGGGAGCTCTCAGCAGGAACTTGAGACTAAGTGCAGGAGGAGGGAGGCATCAGAAAGATGCTTGATGGGGCAGAGACAGTGGTAGTAGTTTGAAGTCAATGAGCTGTCCGAAACAAGGACTGGATTGGGGGCGGAAGGGCGTGCCCAAAGCTAATTCTAATCCTGGCTTGGGGATTTCTCTAATTTCTGATAGCAAAGTAGGAAACAATAGCACGTCACTGGGCTGGATGGGAGTTTAAAAATAAAAGAATAGTATATTTTCTCTTCTGCTTTGGGAAGAAAAGAGTCTAAAGATCTAAGGCAGGAGATCTGCCAGGGCTGGCTGGTTTGTTCAATGCGCAGAGCCAGCCTTTTCTGATAAGTCGTTCCATGTGTTCTCATACGTGAACATGCGTGCACTTCCTACCGCAGGAACTCCAGCTGTTTCGCTGTCTTGGCTGCTTACCACGATGCTGGAGTCTCCTCTGTTTTGCGTGGAAGGGAAACACAAGTCTGAGCTAGGGAAATTGCATTCTGTAAATGCAATCATTCTGCTGCTCCCACTCCAGGGCTGGGCCTTTGAAAACATAAACCTCTCAGATTCCTTCGCAACTGTCCCAAGTTACAAAGTGTAAGTGGTTAAAGAACTTGGATATTGGGTAGGATATTCCCTTGCAGGTAGCACACGCCCATTTACTAGACCTCCTCATAGGTACTTCTTAGGTTTTGGTAAATTATTACAGGTTCCAAGTTGGCAGTCAAATGACATGATTTTTATTGAACATTTACTAAGTGCTAAGCACTGTCCATGTCACTGAGGACAAAACAGTGAAGACAGTAGTACCTCCTGCCCTTCTTAAACTCAATAATCCCAAGGGGAACAAACATGATAATTAACGAAATTTGACCCAATTCCCCTACCTCTTACTTTTCCATTGTGAGAATGGACTGCTAGGCTATTAGAAATTGTGCTTACGAAATATAGCAGTCATATAATCGTAAAGGGCATTTTCTCTTAAGAAAAAAAAAGTTTAAATTAGAAGTGTTCTCTTAATTCTTTAAAATGTTTGTATTTATATTGTATTCTATTATAAAATAAAATATTTTAAATAAAATAAAAATATAAAATATATGCCAGGCCCAGTAGCACATGCCTATAATCCCAGACCTGTAAAGCAAGAGGATGTCAAGTTCAAGGGCAGCCTGGGCAATTTATTTTGTCTCAAAATAAAAAATGAAGGACTGGGGATGTATTTCAGTGGTAATGTTCCCCTGGGTTCACACCCCAGTATGTATAGCATATCTTATATATAAAATATGTGGGACATATTTATATATGTAAAATAAATATATACGTAAATTCAATAGAGTTTAGCATTATATACTGATGTTATTACATTACTTTTAAGTGGCATCTGCTAAGAACATGATTCTCAACTTGGCTCACAGGGAGAGTATTTTTGAAATCTTGATTCCTGTGACCCACCCCAGAACAATGAAATTGGAACCTGGGGTCTGAGAAGCCCCCCAGGTGACTGCAGGGTGCAGTCAGAATCAGAAGCAGGCCACTTGAAGCCTAATGAGTTTGTGGCAGTTATGTGGGCATGTGCCCAGATACTCTGTCCCAGTGTCCTGATGGCTTACAACACAGCCCGCACTTCAACCCTTTGCTTTAATGGCAGTTCCTAGTTGTTTTCCGAAACTGGGCTCTCTGGTGGCAACGTTCCTAACTCAAGGTAGCAGTCCAGACTGCGTACAGTTCCAGTGATTGACAGCCATCGAAGGAAGGCACCAAGCCGCAGTTTGGTTTTCCCACACATGCAGAGCAGGCTAGAGCAAGGAAGAACCAAGCTCCTCTGTCTGCACAGCTATCCTCAGCAGGGGCCTGTCATCCTCAAGGGCATAACGCGCTGCTGAACTTCCGGACACCCATCTGTGTTGAAAGAGGGTGGCCTTTTGTCCTTGCAAAAAGGCTTGGCCTTTTCTGTGGAAAGGGAAGCTTTGCTCTCTGCCCTCTTGCCCCACCCTATACTGATCACATCTCATTTTTCAGAATTCTGTCCATGGCCACCCCAGATGCAAAGGAAGCCAGATACATTTGAGTGATTCCTTTTCCAGTGCCTCTAGAGGAAAGCAAGGGAGAAGGAGTTTGGGATGGATGCTGAGCAAGCCTACCTACAGTGTTTTTCACATTTTAGGTCAATGAAATCACAGGCCTGCAAAGCCAAGGAACAGAGTGACAGCCTTCTAACCCTGGGACTCTAGATAGCGCCCCAAGGGCATGGCTCTTGTGGCTAAACATCTGCTAATGCCAAAGGCTTCAGCTCCAAGGCCTAGGAGTGAAGATTTCTCCAGAATTAGATATGTCCATCATTCAGCGAGAAGCCCCAGGGTTTGGTAATGCCTCTTCTTTCCACCTAGGACAAGAGGCAAGGGTTGAGGCTAATTTTCCTGGGAATGGTGGGAGATGTAGTCAGAGATCCCCAACTGCTTGGAAGGTACCATATTTTTCAATTCGAAGCCCTCTCCAGGAAAGGTGGGCTCTACGCTCTGTGCATTTGAGTGTAAGGACTGGCAACACCCATTGGAGACTGAACACATACCTGGGTGTGAAGAATAAACTTCAAACACCACTCACTTATTTACGCGTGGGTGTGAGCTAAAAGGTCACCCTGCCAATAGATGACAGCACCTTCTGTTGAGGAGGAAGCACGCAGGGACTATTTTCCCCCTTCTGGAAATTATGATGAGAAAACGCAAGGAGAAGGTCAAGACACTAATCTAGAGATGGCAGGGAGGACCAAGCAAACCCAGAACATCTGGAGAGTCCCTGCTAGAGCCTTGGGCCAGAGCCCAACTTGGAAATGCCAATCTGTCCTTAGTCTTTGTCCCAACTTGGCTGCCTGGGTGGAAGGGAAGTGCCTGGGGATTCCCCGTTGTTTGAAAGCTCTTTGAGTGACCCCCTCCTCAGCCCCTCTAATAGGGGATTTCCCAGAATGTTCCCATGCCCCCAGGAAGCCTCCTCCTTACCTGGTTGTGGTTCATGAGAGAAGTGGTAT
Organism: Aplodontia rufa; assembly: GCA_004027875.1. Lineage (NCBI taxonomy): Eukaryota > Metazoa > Chordata > Mammalia > Rodentia > Aplodontiidae > Aplodontia > Aplodontia rufa. The sequence goes on from PVKS010023179.1 coordinate 24,392, forward strand.
CAGTCAATGCCACAGGCGAGGGTGGATTGTAAACATTAGCACTTGGATTTGCCCAAGGTGGGACAGGGAAGATGAAATCAGGAAGTTAACAAAGCTGAGACCTCCAGATAATTATCAAATTTCACCAGATGTATTTTATTTTATTTTGTGGTACTGGAAATTACACCTATTATCACTGAGGTACATCTATCTCCAGCCCTTTTTAAAAACTTATTTCTTGAGTTGCTGAGGCTGGCTTTGAACTTGTGATCATCTTGCCTCAGCCTCCTCAATTGCTGGAATTATAAGTGCGTACCCTAGTGCCTGGCACAAACAATTCTTTAATATTCCTCCCTTCTAGAGAAGGAGCCTCATTTACCACTCTTCATGGGTGGGTTGGACTTAGTGCCTCACTTCTGAGGAGCAGAACAAAGACAAGAGGTGGGAGGCTGGATCTTAAAAGGTAGCGCTTACCTTTCCTTGGGGTAGCGACTCTAGCTTGCTAATAGCTCAGGTCACAAATTTGCAATCTGAAATACCTGAGAGTTAAAGAGGGCTTGGAGAGCATCTAATCCTGTGGTTTTCATCATTAGCTGCCGGTCCCATCCCCTGGGCAGCCTTTTACCAACCCCAAGTCCAGGCTGCACCACAGACCTATTAGATCAGAACGGGTCATCAGTATTGTTAACACTGCCCCAGGGGATGGTTGCGAGGTGAAGGTTGGGACTCATTGATTTGGTCTGGTCTTCCTGCTTGTAGGGCTCAACAGGAAAGTGAATCGCCCAGGGTCACCCAGCCAGGATCATGATCCGGGACCCCATCCCCAGTGAGCACAGGTGGAGTCTACCATTGTCCTGCGTTCAGACCCTCACTCTGTCTGGAGGAAGGTCCTGCTTCGAGTTACCCTTGGACAGGGGAGCTCAGAACCCAAGGCAGACAGGTGGTGTTGTAATTACAAGAGTGTGGCCAGCTCTGACTTGTGCTGGATTTCAGGATCATCAAAGCCAAGGTCTGGCTTTCTCTTGGGAGACCACAGGGTGCTGAGGACCTGTAGTGCCCACTCTGATCTGAGGTCCCTCAGAGGGAGCCTTCTGCTTGGAAGCAGGAGCAGAGGCCGAGCCTCAACCCCCAGCTCTTCCCTGGATTGGGGGCTTTGGATCCATTGCTTGAAGTTTCTGAACTTCGGAGAAAGCAAGTGTCTTGAAGTGACTTCTATAGCACTTTCTCTTAGCAGCTGCTGCACTGCCCTGTGCTCATTTTGAAAGTGTGATAAAGGTTTGTGCCAGGGTCAACCTCGTCCACAGAGGGGGCACAGTCGCTGGTCTGTCTCAGAGGAGCCTGATGGCCCTAAATGAATTCCAAAACGGAAGGCAGGTGACACACACGCAGAAGCAGGCCCCTCCCCCGCCAGGGCAGCTGAAGATGAGCTGGGAGAACTTTCCCTCCCTGGCCTCACCAAGGAGTTCTATGTTGCCAGCCCCCATGGGAAGTCAGGGAATGTGATTGTCCACCCGATGGATGGTCCGCTGTTTTCTTGGCCACCCTTGCCAGTTGTCCCTTTAGCTGTGGGGGTCCTTTCTGGGACATGAGAGCCCCAGGGGGCGTCAGAGTGATTGAGCAAATAGCAGGTGACAAGGTGGAGGGACCAGGCCCCAGATCAGCCACTTCCTCCTGCAAGGGAAGTCAAACGCTTGCTCTTGCAAGTGTCTGGCTGGCTGGGTTGGCTGCATGGCCCCTCGGGCTGGCAGGGCAGGGCGGGTTTCTCTGGGGCCCTGGCAGGAAGCAGTCTGGCTTCCCAAGGCAAAGGCAAGTTTCTTGTCACGGGTGGTTGTTTTCTGGTTAGAGGCAGTGGGCAGTGGTTATACTTTCTAGCGCTCTGGGATCTGCAGGGTTGGGGGTGGGCAGAGGAGAAATCTAGAGAGCGGGCGCTCAGCAGAGTTTGCAGAGGGAGGAAGGGCCTGTTGTCACTTCCCGAAAGGGCCTGCCGCTAGGCGGGGAGGTCAGAGCCGGCCGCCCCTCCCTTCTGCCTCGGGGTTTGCCCAGGCTCTTCGGAGCACCACGCTTACAGTAAATGTTGTCACCAGTGGAAACTCTCAGAGGGGGCGAGGAAAGGGCTCAAGGAAGGGGCCAGGACTGCTGGCCCCCAGTTCCCGTCTTGTCAACACCCCTCTCATCTTACTGTCCTATCTTACCTTTCGGTAAAAGGGGGGAAGCCCTGCCTCTGGGATGGGCCAGGAAACAACCGGTGCAGGGACCGGGCTAACCCTACCTGGCCGAGGAGCTGCCAAGGGCCTGACTCCAGCAACCCCGCCTCCGGTATCCCCTGCCCCATTCAGGAGGTGGGGGTTCCCTTGCACTCACCTAGGCGCATTTTCTAGCGAAGAGCATTGTTGGAGAAATGTCACTCTGAGGCTGAGTGTGTTTGCATCTGTCCTTCAAAACAGGTGAAAGCTTGGATGATGGGCAAGGAGCTTGTGTGCGCTCCTCTATTACTTACAAATGAAGCCCCTGGGGTAAATGGGTCCCGATGATTGGCCTGTGTCTGAGAATCCCATCTAGCTCTCTAGCCAACAGCTCTTGCTCATGATGGGTTATTCAGCTCCAACTTGAAAAGTCAAGTTGTCTTATATCTGCTCACGGCCCCCATTTCATCGTGCCTACTCCTTCACGCCGGCACTTGATGTTATTAGTCACTCAGTGAACATCTGAGTCCATATGATGCACCAGGTACTTAAATAAGCACTTCTATTTCTTTATTTGCTTAAACTCTACTTATTTAATTTTATTTTTGGCCCTGAGGATTTAACCCAGAGTGCTTTACCACTGAGCTAAGTTCCCAGACTTTTTTATTTTTTATATATTTATAAAAATGTTTATATATTTATATATATTGAGAAAAGGTCTCACTAAGTTGCATGAGCCCTCGCTAAATTGCTGGGCTTGAACTTGTGATCCTCCTGCCTCAGCCTCCCAAGTTGCTGGGATTACAGGTGTGTGCCACCATTCCTGGCAAATAAGCACTTTTAATAAGTACTTGAATAATTAAAACAAATTTAATATCATATTTAACCAAGGTATTAAAACTTGCCTGGTCATTAGAATGAACTGTGATACTTGTTCAAAAACTCAGATTTCTGGGGGCTAGAGTGGTGGCTCTCTAGTTACGGTGCTTGCCTGGCATGTGTGAGGATACAGGTTCAAACACAGCACCACATACACAATGAAGTGTCGGAGCAATGAAAACCAAATGAAAAATTAAATAAACTTGATTCTCTTTCCTCCTCTCTCGAAAAAACAAAAACAACAAAAACCCTCAGATTTCCAGACCCCCACCCTCCAAATCCCAAATCCAGTAATACCCCAGTCTCTAGATTTCAAGGAAGACTGTAACTGTATTTTTTGGCAAGCCCTCAAATTGTGATGTGCAAAGTTTTGGGAAAGCTGTTCTAAACCAAGTAGAACTAGAAAAATAAGATCTGGTCTCCAAATACTCGGTTGGTTTTGAACTGAAATGTAATCTATTTGTGCCTCCGATGCCTTTCTCGTCCCCTTTCTTGGTGGACTTGGTGAGCAGAGTGAGCCTGCTTGATTGAGTCACAGAATGGGAACCTTAAAACCTAGGCTTTCTGAAGGCAGGGCTGCTTTTCAGTAATTGCTAATTACCAGGGTGCAATTGTTGGTTTAAACATGATGCACCCAGGAACCCTGCTCCTCACCCTGGGTTTTCCTGATTAGCACGAATCTGTTTACCCAAGCAACAGGGAAAAAGGTGTTTCTGGATAAAGGACTATCTCTACACAGGCTTCAGACACATCGAGAAGATAGGAGTCCCCCCTGTACAAAGTTTGGCTCTCTGTGGTTTTAATTTATCTACCATCAACTGTGGTCTGAAAATATTCAATGGAAAATTCCAGAAATAAATAGTTCATAAACTACATTGTTATAGAGGCTGGGAATTTAGCTCAGTGGCAGAATGCTTGCCTAGCACATGCAAAGCCCTGAGTTTGGTCCACAGCCCTAAAAATAAAATGGAGTATTTTGTTATAATTGTTCTTTTTTATTTTTTATTATTGCCAATCATTTTTTTCTTTTTCTGGGTTTTTTTTTGGGGGGGTACCTGGGATTAAACCAGAGGCACTTAACCACTGAGCTACATCCTCAGTCCTTTTATTTATTTATTTTTTATTTTGACACAGCATCTTGCTAAGTTGCTCAGGGCCTCCCTAAGTTGGTGAGGCTGGCTCTGAACTTGGAATCCTCCTGCCTCAGCCTCCCGAGTCACTGGGATTGCTGGTGTGCACTACCATACCTTGCAAATTATTGCTAATCTCTTACTTTGCCTAATTTATAAATTAAACTTTGTTATAGGCATAGAATATATTGGGTACTATGTATAGCACTAGTAGGTACTAAACCCAGTATTCCTGGGGTTTCAGGAGCATCTTGGAACCTATGGGACTACTGTACTGAAAAACCCACCCTTGGGTGCACAGAAAAGAGTAGAATGTGACATGGGGAGTCATATAGTATTTGAAGAGACTCTAAGTGTTCTAGAATACTGGTGAAGTAGACAATTAACCATGGGGGCCATTTGTAAGACTGAACGAAAGTGCTGGTAACATTTGGGGAACACATGGCAGAAGAGGGTGGAAAGATGTGACATTGGAACACGATGCTCTCTCAAGCTGCTCTGCGCTTCCTCCTTGGCAGCAAGCAGCTTGGGGCCCTCACCATACGCCACACAGATGCTGGCAGCATGTCCTCAAATCTCCAGAACAGAGAGCTAAACAAACCTCTGTTCCTCATACATTGCTCATCCTCAGGTATTTCATCACAGCAATTAGAAACGGGCTAAGGTTGAATTAGGGGAAATGCTATTTTTTTAAAAGACAGAATCAATTTTATTTATTCAACTGGCCTTTGTTTCTCTGACAGTTAGTTGTGTATGTGGTGTTGGGGTTTGAACCCAAGACCTTGCACATGCCAGGCAAGCGCTTGAACCACTGAGCAACTGCTCCAGCCCTGAAATTGCTATTTTTCAGGGCGTTTTTTTTTTTTTTTAAATCAGTGAATATGTCCAGGAGTGTTCAATCGCTGAGCCACATTCCCAGCTCCTCCCCACCTTTTTTTTTTTTTTTTTAAGTTTGAGACAGGGTCTTGCTATGTTGCTCAGGGCCTCACTAAGTTGCTGAGGCTGGCTTTGAACTTGTGATCCTCCTGCCTCAGCCTCATGAGCCATTGAGACTATTGGTGTGCACCACTGTGCCCAGCTAAAATTGCTATTTTTATAGGTCAAAGCACAACTCTCAGCAGTTTCAAGGGATGTAAATCAATACCTATGCATACACACACATGAATACTAATACTGAGGCACTCACAGACACAAACAGTAATGCATGTGTGCGTGTTGTTGTGTGTGCACAAAACCCTCTGATGCCGTTCCGTGGTGGGGCTAGTGAAAAATGAATCTGGCCTCTGCCTCTGCCATCCTCCCCACCCTGCCGGCCTTGCCACCTTCCCTGACTTTGATCACGAATGCTGATTGCTCCCTCACAGGAGAGTGAAGACCTGGAGAAGCAGAACGCTGCGCTGCGCAAGGAGATCAAGCAACTCACGGAAGAGATGAAGTATTTCACGTCGGTGCTGAACAGCCATGAGCCCCTGTGCTCGGTGCTGGCCACGAGCACACCCTCGCCCCCCGAGGTGGTCTACAGCACCCATGCCTTCCACCAGCCTCACGTCAGCTCCCCGCGCTTCCAGCCCTGAGCTTCTGGATCAGGGGAGAGCAGAGACCCCCACCCCCGATGCTCCAGCAGGCCTCACGAGGGGCACATGGACTGTGGCCAGGCTGCCCTTGTCCCTCAGAGCCATCTCTCCAGCTGGAGACCTGGTGGCAGAGGCCCAGACAGGAATTGAACACAAGGACTGTAGTGGACAGAGGGGTGTGAGGCCTCCCGGCAGGTGGCAGCCTGTCAGCGTGTGCTGGGCCTCTGTGTGGGTGGAGGCCCCATACAGCACAGTGCCAAGCAAGATGCCCAAGTCCCATGGCACAGAAGGAGGAGGGCAGGTAAAGGAAATTTTTCTAAATAAATATTTTAAAAGAAATGGGTCTGGTACGGCAGTTTCCCTCTTTTACCCTGCCCTCAGAATTCTGCATTCTGTGAGGTTGGAACTTTCTTTTTATTCTTGGTCTCAAGTACCTTGTAAGAGCTCTGAAGACTCTGCTAATATCTCCTCTTTCCCATAGTTTGTTAATTTACTTAGGAAGATCTTCAACCTTCTCTTCAGGCATCTTCTTTTTTAATCTGTTTTCTTATCTTGAGACAGGGTCTCACTAAGTTACTTAGGGCCTCGCTAAGTTGCTGAGGCTGGCTTTGAACTTGCAGTCCTCCTGCCTCAGCCTCCCAGATCGCTGGGATTATAGGTGTGCTTCACCGTGCCCTGCTCCAGGCATCTTCTTGATTTTTCTCCCCACATTTGCTTACCACGCCCTCCCACCTTCCCATCATTAATTGCTTCATGCCTTCTAGATGGTGAGTGGGTTGTTCTTTAGGCAGGGAGAAGACCCAGTGCAAGATGGAAGTCCAGTGGGTCCCCTCACCTCCCACTCACACAATTACCCAGCCAGCTGGCCCCTCCATGCAGCCCAGTCCTGAGTACACTGTGCACCAGGCCCAGTGCAGGGTATTTGAGTAACACAAGGGCAGCTCCTCAGGTTCAAGGTGACAGGTCTCCTTGGTTCATAGGAACTCTGCTGCTAATGGGTCTTATGCCTTGTCAAAGACTCCCCCTCCCTTAGAAAGCACTGATAAAGAGCACATGGACTGGGCCAGAGCGCTGGCTCAGTGGTTACACGCCTGCCTGGCATGCACGAGGACATGGGTTCGAACCCCAGCACCACGTACACAAGGAAGTGTCAGAGCAACAAAAGCCACATGAAAAACTAAATAAAATTAATTCTCTCTCCCTCTTTTTCATGGTCCCTCTCTCTAGGAAAAAAAAAAAGCACGTGGATTGCCCTGTCTCCACAAGGCCCAGAAGGCTGACCTCTGAGCGCTTTCGAGGGGCTCAGGAAACAAACTGTTGTCTTTAGTTTGCTCAGGGTCTGTGGGCAGAGCCTGAAACCAGCACCACTTTCCCTACTCCAATGTCCACAAGCTCCTCAGAGACCCCCAGGCTGAGTGCCTACAGGCCTGCATGCCGCAGACTCCCCCACAAACAGTGCCCAAAAGCAACAGTGGTCACAGCTGCAAGGCCGCAGTGGGGCCTGCCCGCATACACGGCCTCCGCTGACCAGTGGGGACCAGAGTAGCGTGGATTGTTTTGTCAGGCTTCTGGTTCTGCCTCCTGGATAGCCACCGCCGGGCTCACCCATTGGTCCTTCAGAGGGACACTCACTGCACCTGCTTCCCTGGTGGCAGCTGGGAAGGAGGGGCTGGCCTGTTTCCCTCTGTCAGAACCTCCTCAACCTCCTGGCTGGTCTGAGGCCAGGTTTCAACTCTAGACCTCGCCAACTGGTGTCTCTCCTAACCTCTGGGATGATGCCGGTATTGGGCTATTGTGAGTGTTAAACTCCATAGAGGGGCTGGAGCGGTGGCTCAGCGGTTACGGCACTTGCCTGGCATGCGCAAGGACATGGGTTCGAACCCCAGCACCACATACACAACAAAGCATTGGAGCAACTAAAGCCACATGAAAAGCTAAATAAAATTGATTCTCTATTTATCTAGCTCTCTTTCACTGTCCTCTCTCAAAAAAAAAAAAAAAAAGAAAGAAAGAAAGAAGAAAAAGAAAACACTTCATAGAGTATGGGCTGAAACAAACCTGTCGCCCCCCGCCCTGGGTTCTGGAGCGGGGAGCGGCGGGAACAGCCTCGGCGGACCTTAGCCGTTCCTCGAGGGCCAGCAGGACATTGGGAACCGGCAGCCGGCGCCGGCAGGACAGGTCTGGGGGCCGGGGGAAGAGGAGTCGCTCCTCGCAGCGTTCCTGTGCGAGAAGCGGGCAGAACAGCTTAACGCTGGACAGTCCTCCGAGGGGCTGTTAGGAAGGGTTGGGGAGCCGGGAACAAGGGGGCGAACGCCGGTGGCTGGAACACGGGACCTGGATCTTCTAAGCTGCTGATCTCTCTGCCGTCTCTGCTGCTGCTGCTGCTGCTGCTTCTGCTTCTGACTGCTTCTGTGGTCTCTTCCTTCAGGACACGGCTGCTTGCTTTCTTGCTCTTCTCTGGCTACTGCTTCTCCTTTGGCTGCTCCTTCTCTGGCTGCTTCTCCTTTGGCTGCTTGCTTCTTGGGCCGCTCTTGCTTCTTTTGGCTGCTTCTTCTACCTG
>PVKS010023180.1:0-32704 GCA_004027875.1 Aplodontia rufa
CAGAACAAACATAATCAACCAATTGCAACAGTGGAGCAGCCAAATAGCTTAGCCATGCAGTCAGGCAGTTTGCTAATTACTCGGGAAGTTAGAAGGCAGATGGGCCTCTTACAGAGTTGTTTACCACTAATTCTTTTCTCTGGCATCCGGCCAAGCATCACGTTGGCTTCAGTATCCAACAGAACCAATCCAGATGACCCTGGATGTATGATATATGGGGATAGACAAAAATTATGCTGTGTGAAGTATCCCAAACTCAGAGACATATGGGCCAAATGCTGTCTCTTATATGTGGAAGCTAGAGTAAAATCTAAGACAGGATGAAAATTAGCTAAGTTTAAATAATAAACTCCACATAGTTGAAATTTTACATAAGCTGGGGGAACGATAACTCTGAAGGTGGGGAAGAACATAGGGAGGCAGTGAGGGTAGGGAGGGATAAGGGGATTAACAATGCAGCTGGGAACTTTCTGGGAACTTTTGACTCCCATGAGAAGCCTAACTACACAAAGGCAGGCAGAGAAAAGCAGAAATTTCAGAAAACCATATAATTATATCTGTTTATTTCTATCTGTAACATGGGGGGTATTCCTGAGGAGACATGAGAGTGAGGAGTGAATGAAGGAGAAAGATCCTGGACTAGGATCAGCCTTAACTTATTTGTCAATAGCCAGTTGTGCATGAATATGTAACAAGGATTCCCTCCAATATGTAAGACTCTCAGGGAAAAAAGAAAGAAAAGAAGAAAGAATAATGGCATTTCCAGTCCTTCCCTGAATGAAGCCTTGAATGACAGAAAAATGACCCAGCAATAGCTAATAAGGTTCTATTTTCTATGGGACATAATACAGGGAGAACATAGTGAGATCAGAGAAACTCAAAGTTGGTGTGAGGAAGATGCCTGAGGTATATTATTATTTCCCTCTTCTCAGATGTCTATAGTTACAGTTTCACCTCTTTTTTTTCTTTTGGCAACTGAACAGGAGATGTTGTTGTTTCTTTTGTTTTTGATGTGTGCTGCTGCAGTATATGGATTGTAGCCAGGAGTACTCTACAATTGAACAACATCCCTGATTATTCTTATTTTTTTATTTTGAGAATTGAGCATCTTGAGGTGTGCAGGCAGCCCAGAAATTGTGATAGTCCTGCCTCATCCTACAAGTATCTGAGATTACACATGTATGCCACCTCCTTTGACATGGGTCATGAATTTATTCATTCTATAACAATTTTCATTAGCACCTGCTGTGTAAAGCAGCCTTAGTCTTAGCAGTGAAGAGTGAAGTTGAGTCAGAGATGAATTTTGTCCTCAAGGACCACAAAGGAAGCAGGGAAACTTGAGCAGGTAATTAAGTAAGTACTCATTCTCCTAACTCAGCAGACTGCATATGCTATAATCATATCAACCCATATGATGTAATATTTATTAAAATATTAGGGAAAATAGTGGATAAGTTTCGATGTCCAAACATGATATGACCGCCTGCATGGTCAACATAAGTAAGTTTTAGAAAATTGTTTCACAAACCTATGACCATTAGTTACACTGGCTTCTGGATTTGAGAAAGCACTAGATATTTAGGGAAGAAATTACCTTGGGTTGGTCTTCTGAGTGTTTTTTTTTCTGCAATTCTGAAACATTTTGTGAGACTGTTGGCATTGCATCTCCTCTCACCAAGGACAAAATACATGCCCCAAAGGCATAACGCCCAATGTCCTACATCCTCAACCAAGCCCTACCTGCCTAGCATTACCACCTAGTTAATGCATTCAAGTGGATTAATGCACGGGTGAGGGTAAGACACTTGTAACTTACTCATTTCACCTCAAAATGTTTAAGAATTGTCTCACACATGAGCTTTTTGGGGTCATACATATCTAAACCATAGCATGCACCATGAAAAATACAACACTGAGAAAATGAAATGCTGGAGTAAATAGACCTTTCTTAGACCATGAGATCTAGTTCTTTCATACAGGTATATGGTATAAGTTTTTTTAGTTTTTAGTGCCAAAATACTGCATACTACACTTTCTCTCACGTTTTATTTGAAGCCTAGCTTCACTAATTTTGAAGCCTAGTTTTTCACTAAAACTTTGTAAATGGAGTAATAGCTGCTGTGTACTGACTGAAATAACATTTAATGGCTTGAATGATGGCTCAGCGGTAGAGAGCTTGCATGGCATGTGCAAGGACCAGTTTCAGTATCACACTACATGCACAATTAAGTGGAGAAAAACCAAAAGCCAGATGAAAACAATAAAATAAATTCCTTCTTTTCCTCTGCCTATCTCTCTATTTCTCTCTCTGAAAGATAACATTTAAGAATGGTGTCTGTATTCTTAATACATTGCTTGTTGTGGAATTGCCTTCTTTGCTGAGTATACGCCAATGGAGCTCTGGGTTGTGATACTTGAATTGGGCATAATAAAAGGAGTAGAAGGTGGGAAAGAACATTGGAAGGGTTCTGTATGCCATGTTGTGATGGTTTGGTGAAAATTAAAGAAGAGGGAAATGAGATGTGTTTCTTTTCCAGCCACCTTTCTTAGTAACTTCAGAAGAAAGCTTAGAAGTGTTTGCAGATGATGCATTGTTGTTCATGAAACATGTGGCTACAATTCTTTCTCTGTGACCCCACACATTTTCCAAATAGCTGCAATTGTATAATTATTTATTTATACAGCTAATTAAAAAATTAAGAAAACTTTCAAATGCTATAAATTTTTCCCATTGACTTCATCAGGGACATCCTGTTAGGTCAGGGTGCTACATTTTCAGAAGACTTTTATTATTTTTTTTTAAAAAAGCCTCTTATATTAAATAGTAAAATACATAATGATAAAACTTTAATGAACACTGCAGGTGACTAAATTTGTCATAACATACAATACAAGCTCTATAGTATTCATAATTGGAAGTATTTGCTTTGAGAAAAATTAAAGGCTTTGAAATTAAAATTTGAATCCCCATTTCTGCATTATAAAAATTCAGATATAGGAAATTCTGTGAAAGCTGTTACAATGCTTAAAGAAGAAATATTTCATATGTAATGGACTCCTCACACTGAAATGTGCCTAACAAATATCACAGACACTCTGAGTATGAGATGCTATAACCCGTTACTATTAACTCAATTAATGCTGCTATTTTCATAAACACGTGGAGGTCCAGGTTTGGCCTGCCACATTCATGAGCAAACAGCAGAAATTAAATAATCTAGGCAAATTGATGTAATGGTTACTTTAACCTTTCCTTGCACAAAAAGGTCATATCATCACATAAACATAAGTAAATCATTTTTAGAGGAAAACCACCATTATGGACCTTGGGAAGATAGTCACCTTGCACAGTCTGAAGTCATGGCACCCTGGAGCTGCTTATTCTGTCTGTTTGCAGTGTGGCCCATGTGGAAATGAAGTGACCAGTAACAATTGTACATTGAAAAATCTAGATCCACATTTCCAAAGACTTATAGAGATTCAGTTTTAGAAAGTAGGAAGAGAAGTTGTATAGACTGATACATTTTTAAAAATAATGTTGTTATAGTACAAGTTATGTCTGTCAATTATTGTAATATAGGAAAAGGTGAAAAATATGGTGCTTAAATGAGCAAAAATTGGCTGTTACTTTAAAATGATATGACTTTGTAGTTTGAAAATCAAAAAGGATGGAGAGACAAATTTGGGATAAGTATGTTTACAAAGTTGCTGGATAGAAAATCTATTTATAAATACTGCATTATACATACTAGAACTTGTGTATTCTGCCTTAGAGACAAAATTTCAAAAATAATATAATTTTCAGTAGAATCAAATATTTAGGAATAAAGTTAATAAAAATGCGCAATATCTCTGGAGAAATCCATAATATTTATTGAGAGAACTGGAAGTAGAATATTCAATATAACACTGGCATGACTGGATTCATCTTGTCTTCATTTATACTTCTGGTTGCCCTTCACCTATAATATGAACATAGAAGTTGCAAATATTACTCAGCAGAACTTTACAAACATGATATTAAATGCACAGAAACAATACCAGAATTTGGTTCTACCTATACAATGGACTTGAACAAGAACATGAGGAGTAACCATTTTACTAATATTCAGTTGGATCTCTGTGGAGGCCAGGAAGGAACATTTCCATACCCATATATCATGGCTATTTTTATAACACACCATTTTTCTAAGTACAGTAAATCAAGAGACTAAGTTGTAAACACTTTCAACAAAATGAAATTCTTTTAAAAAAATGAAGATAAGTTCAAATAGGAAGTAAATTATAGACACTTTTACTAAAATTCTATGCAACCCATAAAAAAACATGAAAGAAAAGGAATCAATATAAAAAGTGTAACTGAATTGTTTTACCTGCAAAAAATAATTTGAATATAAATAACGTAGCTAAACAGTTAATATTACATTTGGAACTGTGAAAGTGATGTTAAAGGGAAGTTCTGTATTGCATTTGTCTTCCTCTCCTGTGCAAAACAGTTGGTTTCTGCTAGTTTAACTCCAAATGGTTTTTAAGTAGGGTAAGTATAATTCCTCAGTTTTTACCTATAGTCAGTGTTTGACTTGAATAGCATCTCTTTTTAAATCTTTGAAAGCATTCTACTTTCTAAAATAAATAATATATTCATACTAATTTTCTGACAAACTGTCATTTACAGTATCAAAAGTTAAGATGACATATACCATACCTTGTAGTAGGCCAAAACATGAATGAATATTCAAGTGAACAAACCAATAAGAAATTATGAAAGAGAAAATAGAGGAGAAGAGGGAGAGAGAGGAAGAGCCAGATATCTGGAAATCCCAACCCGTGTGTCTAAATTTGCTTTGGAGGGATGGGTGCCCAAGATCAGAAATTCTTCCATTTTATCTGTCTTCTGGTTCTACTGGGATAATATATATAATAAATATTTCCCTCTGACACTAAATTTTTTATAGTTTGAAAACTATTATAGTTCACACTGTATGCATATTCAGTTAGACAATATATTTCATACCTCTTACTATTGTTCATTGTTGGGATTATTCCAATTTCTTTATGTTATGTAATATGAAGTGAGCACTTGCTTCAATAGCTACCTTGCCAAACAGAACTCTTATCATTTATTACTTGAATCATTATTCATTTTACAACAAATAGTTCATACACATCATTTATTAAGTATCTCTTTCCCTTTCAATTAGGGTTATTCTCTTGCTCTTATATATAACTTTTTACAACTACATATTCACATACTTTATCAGTTTTAGCAATATATTCATTTTAAAAGAATGATATATTTAGGATTACATTTTAGTCATGTTCAGAGGGTCCTTGATGTGATCAGAGAACAATCTTCCAATGCCAACAGTCTCACAGAAAGGATCAACTTGGTAGAGAAAAACTTTCAAAAGACTAAGTCAAGGTCATTTCTTGCCTAAATAACAACTGTTTCATTAAATTTAGAAGCCAGTGTAATTAATGGTCATCAGTCTGTGAAACACTTGTGTAAAATGTACTTATATTGACCACACAGGTGATCATATGGTATTTGGACTTCAAAATTTATTCAGTATTTTCTGAATTATTATTTTTTCAAAAGTGGGAATCAATTTTGTTCAGTTTTTAATGTGGCTTTCACTGCTCCAACACTTTGTTGTGTACGTGGGGCTGGGGATTGAACCTGAGTCCTTGTGCATGCAAGGCAAGTGCTGTAACTGCTGAGTCACCACTTCAGCCTCACTTACTATTTTTAAAAATATTACATGATATGGATGACATGATTATATCATGCTGTCTACTGACCTATGAGAAACACTACTTTATTACTTGCCTGAATTTCCCTGCTTTTCTTTGTGGTCATTTAGGACAGGATTCATGCCTGACTCACCTTCACTATTCCCTGTGAAGACTGAGGTTCCTTCACACTATAAGTGATAATTAAAATTTTATTTACAACCTGAATAAATTCATAAGACAGGTGAAGGAATGTGGCACATGTGTAATCCCAGCTACTTGTAGGATTAGGCATGAGGATCACATTTCTAGGCCAGCCTGAGCAACTCAGGGAGTTCAAGTTTCAAGATAAAAAAAGAACAAACTGGGATATAGCTCAGTTGTAGACTACTCCTGAGTTCATTCCCCTGTACTGTAACAACAGCACAGCAAGAAGAAGAACATCAACAACAACAACAGCAGAACGTGTTCATTTGCCAAATGAAGAAAAGGAGGAAATTGTACCTGTAGAAATCAGAGAGTACGTCAAATGTTATATAGTTCAGTTATCTTCCTTTATTGAACCTTTAATGTCTCTCATTAAGTTCTTATATTCTCCCTGTATCGTATACCATAGATACTAGAAACTATATTTCTTATTCCCATGTTGTTATTCTTTTTCTTCAGGGCTTCATTGTGGGAAGGATTATAGATTCCCTTAGTCTTTAAGATTCAGCTAATTCAAAAACAGACATACTCAAATGATAAATACAAAAGATAAATATAAAAGAACATTTCAGAATGTTTGTTCATTAGCTTAGTGACCAGTGAATAGAACACTCTATTCAGGTACTTTATTTTGGTTCAGGCACAGAGTTTCAGATAAACAAGTTATGCAAACTGCATACAACTCCATTCTTTCCAACAGACCAGAAAATACAATAATAATTCATGAAAATAATTTTAATGTCTGTAATTTTTAAATCACAAATTTTAATAAGGAAAGGGTGAGTAAAGAAGTTAAGAAAATGTGCACACTAACTCAAAAATATGGTAAAAATGGTACTAGAATCTACTCATCACATCAGAGTATTTCACTGTAATTGGCTCTAGAAATTATGCTATATAAACTTTTAGAAAGAGAATTTATAAAATAACCTGGAAATTGTTACCAATGAAAAGAATTACAAGGAAAAGTTGGAAATTGCTTTCATATTTGATGAGTTACTATAATTTTCAAACCCTTAGCTTTAAAAACGGAGTTCAAGTATTTTTGTTCTCAACCACCTTACAAAGAATCTTTTATATTTACTTTGTTTGAGAGAGAAAGAGGGACAGGCAAGCACTACATTCAGCCACCTCTTCATCCCAGGAATATTTATATTTCAATTCTGATTTTATGGTAGTAGTAATGTTCTCACTACATTATTAAGGATGACATAGTGTGGAAAACTAATTCCCATAATTCTGTAAAATGATTAGTTACATACCTGCTTCTGGCACTTGAGTGTACTCTGGAGTAGCTACAAAGTCCTCCTTGACATCAAGACCATCTCCCTTTTTACCTCCAGTTTTTGTTATAGAGAGTTTCTGGAACTCAGCTTCTAGCCCAGTACCTTAAAAACAAAAAGGCTCATGATTGAATTCAGCATGGTGGAGTAACAAGTGCTTTGTCAATAACCACTGACAGAAATCCAGAAAGTAGTTCAGAGTCTTACATAACAAACCAGAGAAAACAGCCACATGTATACGTGTAGGATAACTAGACATGTACTCTCTTCACAAACACCACCTAAGGCACAGCATCTTACATTTAAGAGGGAGCATCCAACTCTTAGCTCCTCCCAAAGGAGAGTAAATATATAGCTCCTCTATTTTTATGCTTCCAACTCTCAGGGATTGCTTTCTAACTCATATTTAAAATGCAAAAACATATCAGTGTCCCCTGAGTCAACAAAGTAAAACAAAATATTTTCAACAGGCATGGAATCATAATCTCCTGTCCCCAAACTCAGTGCAGAGTGAGCTGGCAACAATGGCCAGCTCCCTGTTGTTCCCTGGAAGACATTTTTATACACATTCTTACCTGCTACTTTAGGACTGGGCTACTGAATTTAGCCTTCATACAAGTACCAGTGGACTAGGTAAACACTAGGCAACCACTAGCCTGCATGCACATTTGGCAACTTCCCTTGCTTTCCCCACCAACCTCAGTTCTGGAGATTAAAAAAGGGTCTCCAACTTCTCCCTGGATAGAGTTTGTGAATATATCAAGTGCACACATTCAACAATTCTCAGTCAAGGAAGCACCCACTGAATCATCCTACTATGGCAGTTGACAGTGACCATTATTTGTGAGACCCCCTGACCACAGTGAGTATAATATCCCTTAGCAGACATGACATGTCCCAAAAAAGTTCATGTGTCAGACAATGCAAGAATACTCAGACATAAAATCATTAAGATTATGAGTGTTGTGACCTAATCAGTGGGTTAAACATCTGGTACAGATTTCTTATCAGACACTGTAGGAATGCACAGTGTGGCTAGAAGACATAGGTTCAATGGTGGCTGTGCCATTGGCATTTATATTTTGCCCCACGTGAATAGAGTTGGATTAACTCCCCAATTACTATATCTTGAGCTGTTTTCCTTTTCCCTTCCCTTCTGATACAATGTTTTAAGTCACCTCTGGTCCATAGTGATAGCGTTGGCCAATTAAGAGCAAAACTCTGAAACTGAGTAAAAATAAACCTTTCCTCCTTTAAGTTATTCTTCCTAGTCTTTTGGTTATAATGATTAAAAAGCTGACTAAAACAAAAACATTAGTATTTGTGCTGGGTATATGCATGTACATATGAACCCAGGCTACATTACACTAAATAGAATTAGCCACAATGGTACATGAAAGCATTCCATAATCTTACTGGTAGGTGGAATCCAAAAAATATCAAAGTTCAATGCATCAAATGATGCATTCAACTTCACAATACTAAATGATGATGACTTAACAGTATTGTGTTGTAAGTGGAAATTTGCAAAAGTGGAGGTTTCACGTCCTATTATGATGTGTATCCAAAATATAAAAATGTAACCATGTGAAGGGATGAAATAGCAAATGTGAATGACTACAGTAATCATTTCACTGTTTATTCTCATCAAGATATCATTTTTTTCTGCCAATTTATACAATGCAAACAAAATAAACCCAAGGTTCATAATTTATACAGGAAAACATCTGGTATGAATTCAGGAATGGTACTATTCACCATATGTACTGAAAAATACAACCCATAGGCTGGGGTAGTAATGAATTAGTTGCATAATATGCATACCTAGTGCGTTTTAATCCATAGGCCATAAAAACATGAGTCTGTCACCACCGCTGTCACCATCCCCAACAAAGAATCAAAACAATATTTTTCAAATATAAAAGTTTTCCTTCAGTAAGACGTACTTCAGACAAATTACCAACCTCCTTTGCACTTAACTGTTGTTTTACTCATCACATAAAATCAGTGATTTTGGGAACTCTCTGGCTAGGTTGTGAGTCTAAAGTTAAAATTACTTCTCGCACTAATACTCAGGCCTTTGGCACCTAGTATGTTACATGGCAAGTCTATGTACCAATAAATGCTCTGTGAATATATCTTAGTAATGCCTAAAACTCAGTAAGTGGCATTGTACCCAAATAAATTCTTTTACAGAGTGGAAGAAATGGAGTTAAAAGACTCTGTAGAAAGGGAGAAAATAATGTGCCAAGGAATATCAATCCAGAATGTATAAAGCACACAAGAAACTCACCACCAAAACAAAACAAACCACTAAATTAGTCAAATGACCTTATCCATAAATGGGTAAGAGAAGAAAAATGTAATATCTCAAAAGAAGAAATAGAAATAGTTAACACACACATGAGAACATGTTCAACGTCCATAGCCATCAGAGATATTCAAAACAAAAAAATACATTTGGATTTCACCTCACTTCATTCAGAATGCAAGAATGCACACTGCAATAATAAAAGTAACAATAAAAGCAAGAAAGGAGGAGGGGGGAAGCTACACTTATACCTCATTGGTGGAAATGCAATTATTATAACCACAGTGGAAATCAGTATCGAGGGTCCTCAAAAACCTAAGAAAGAAACCTCCAGATGATGTAATAACTAGGCAGGAACTGTAGGCAGGCAGTGTATGACGTGAGGAGTTGGGTATTTAGGGATATGCCCTTGGCCTTTATATTTTCTCCGTGGTGAGGAGAGCTCTCTCTGCTTCCTGAATGTCATGACCTAAGCATCATTCGCCAGTCAGGTCCTTTTATCCTGATTTTCTTCTTCTTCTCTGGCACATAGCAATGGAGTCTGCCATCTATGGTCTGAAAATTCTGAAACTGTGAATCCCCAATAAACTTTTCCTCCACTATCTTGTCTGTGGTGGGTCTGTTGGTCACAGCAGAAAAAAAGCTGACTAAAACAATAGGTGATATTTAGACAGACACAGCTTCTACACGTTGGTTTCAAGTGTATGAAAGTGGTTAACATTCCAATGTAAACAGGCCTTGCTATGTGATTATTATGTGATTGTTAGAAGTGTGGTAACTTCACGCTCTCTACAGAGGCTAGTTTATTATAATGAAATTAACCAGCATTACATTATATTTGCTAATATACAGGCAGTCCTGGAGAGTAAATTTTCAAAGACCCCCGAAGTAAGTGTACAAGGGAAAGAGAATTTTCTTTATAGCAAGAGACAGACAAAATTGCAAACAATCCCCTCCACTTTCTCAAACAATGTGCAGGAAATGTTTGAAATCTTTGCCCCATGCTATCTTTTCTGCTGTGACAGGCGATGTCTTAATGCATAACACACATATATACGATACCCCTGCACACTTTTCTTGCCCTTCCCTTCACCTTGATCCTCTGGTTGTCTTTCCATTTCTCTCTCCTGAACAGAAATACTCTCCTGACTCTCCCTTGGTGGTTCGACTTCTGGAGGTGATTCATCACGGGACTGCCGGTTCTGTTGGGAGTATGTGAGTAGAAATTAAAACCTTGGAGATAACACAGGTACTAACTTAAATATGCACAATAAATTGATGTCAGTAATATCAATGAAGTTTAAAGGCTTTTTACAACCTGATTCTGCACACTTATTATTTTTTTATTGCTTTTATTTCAACATAGTCTTACATATTCAATGGCTTGGTTGCTACACATTCATATACTTATTTTTATCCAGGCTTCTCTTCCCATGGTGAGGACACTCCCACTTCAGTTAACTGTAATGATTTTGTAGGGATTTTAAACTAGGCTGGGTTGGATGTCTGCCATCTATTTTTAAAAGGAATCAGAAGGAAATCATCAGGCATAATTCTTGAAAATGTAAGAACATCTGCCCTGGCCAGAGTAGAATGGAATCCTCCTGAACCAAACCTTCCTTGATGTCATCACTTATCAGCATAGAAATATATTATCATTTTTCTATAATAAATACAGTATTTCTCAAAAATAGGGTTTTGTTAACAGAAAATATCAGATATGAAAGTACTCACGACCATAGGCTCAACAGGCGGAGCAGATGCTTGTTCATCCTTTCTTTCTATAGATTTAGTTCTTGGTCTTGGTTGTCTTCTCATATTCCACACTTGGAACTAAAGAATGTGATTTGAAGTAAGCATTTAAGAGGATACAATATTCGACCATTCCCTGGACCCTAAACAATGTGTAGTATCTTAAAATGTAGAAAACGTTTCAAAATGAGTCCCAGGGTGATTGAACTCAGAATGGGTCCCCAGGGTTTTTGGAGCCTTTATTTTGTCCTTGCTGACAGAGAAATTCCCTTAAGGGTCATGGAAAGATTCAAAGTGTATTTTGGATGACGTTTCTTTGGAAAAGTTGACTTCCTATTATAGAGACATGTAAGAAAATATTCCTTGGAAAATTAAATTTGACAGTCAAATTTATATATGACACTCACACCAATTAAGCCATTTTTTTCAAAAATAAGTTTTGATGGAATGCTTAGTCTCCTTAATTTCCTCCTGAGACCCCTATGCCGTTTTGGTGCCATGCATACCACAGTTGAGATGATGAGATTCACACTTCAAGGTACCTCTCTCAGTGGTCTCCACACATTTCAGGGGCAGTCACAACCCCACCTTTCCCCCATATTTCCATGTCTGTTCCCCACTGCTTGTCCTGCTCCCACACAGCACCACGACTGAGTACCCGGGAATCTGTCCTGAGGACAGGGTAGACACCTGCACAACTAGGATAACTGCATTACAGTGTCCACCACTTGCCCCCTCTACGTACACACACATCTTCACCCCAGGCTGTCTTGCTCCCTCATCCCAGCCGCTTTATAATTCCATGTTACCATGGCGGTGGCGCCACCCTAGAGAATCATGGCCGCCCCTCATCCTTCTTTCTGAGCCCTCAGCCCAACCCCCTAGTAGTATCGCTTCACACTCCAAGGCACTTGAAATTTGGGCAGGGCCGATCTAACGACCAATCTGCTATTACTTACCCCAGGAGGAATCAAGAGGGACAAAAGAAAGACAGAAAGAAGTACGGACCCACCCGCCTCGGCACAGCTCCACGCCCAGAAGACAGCAGCACCGTGCGCGTGTGCAGTAACGGATCCTCACAGCAAGGAGCATGCGCACTGAGGTGGGGGCGGGGCTTTTCCTGCCTCAGATGAAGTTCCTGTTTTACATACTGAGATCCCTGCGCAGCTCCCTCCCCTCTTTTTCCTGCAGAAAATTTCTGATTAGGAGCTTAGAGAATACAGAGTTATATGTTATCTTTAGGGAACGTGTTTCAGAAAAAGTTATTTTGAAAGCAAGTCTTATTTCATTACATAAAACTTATTTTGTTATCTCTTTCTTTTTTTTTTGGCAGTCCTAGGGTTTAATGCTTTAGGACACTTCCAGTTATCCACATTTTTACAAAATCCAGCATTTTAACAAAAATTCTTAACTGTAAATTAAGTGTACACCATTATTAATTTTTTTTGCAGTTCTCAGAATCAAACTCAGTGCAAGGGATCCAACTCATGCTAGGAAAATGTTCTGCCTCGGGAACTACAAAGCAAGGTCCACAAAATTTCTTTTATATCCTTTAAGCATACATAATATTAAGTTTCATCTCAACATATCTGTGAAATGTTATTTGCAATAACATGTCCTCCTTATTTCCATTTTCTTTCCACTCCTCCCCCCACCCTGTTCCCTTTCCTCCACTCTACTGATGTTGATTCTATGTATTTATTTATTGTTTTTCATTAATGCTTTGTACTTCTGTATAAAGTTGAGATTCACTGTGATAAATTCATGTATGTATATACAAAATTTTACTCAGGTTCATTCCACTGTACATCATTTTTTCCATCTCTCTTCATCTTTCCCTCTCCTGTAATCTCCTTCCTCTTCTCCACTCATCTCTTTGCTCTGTGCATGGAATGCCCCCATTCTACTTTTTCTTTTTTCTTTGTTTTCCTGTGTTTCTTTTAAAGAGAGAGAGAAGGACAGTGAGACAGGGAGAGAGAGAGAGAGAGAGAGAGAGAATCAGCTTTTATTGAGTTTTTCACATGGCTTTCATTGCTCTGCCACTTAGTTGTGTACATGGGTGCTGGGGTTTGAACCCACGTACTTGCGCATGCCGGGCAAGCGCCATAACCACTGAGCCACCACTCCAGTCCTTTTCCTGTGTTTTGATCCAGCTTACCCATGTCAGAGTGTACAGTCCACCCTTGACTTTCCGGGTCTGGATTATTCCACATAGCATGATGAAATAATTGCCCACATTTTTGTACATGCTTTGAAATGACATTTGTTTTCCTTTCTTTCTTTTTTTTTAAATTTTTTTGACTGTTCTTCTAGTCCTTTCATTTCATTGTATTTCACCAATTCAGTTGCAGTGAGGCATTCATGTGATTCATGTGTTTGCTTTTGAGGGGCACATTTTTTCTATTTAAGTCCTTGGAATTGTATCACATTTCCCTGACATTGCCTGTCATCATGTTACATTATGGGTATTACCTTATTTACATTACATTATGGACATTATAGAGAGAGGCAATGCCTATGCTCATCAAATACAGATGAGAATCATCCCCAAATATGAGCCCAATCATGTAAGCCAAAGCAGGCATTTTTGCTTAATGCTATCAAGAAGCAGAGTAACTCAACACAAGAACCAGTATCCAAGTGGTGGAAAGTCTTAGGGAATATTTATTCTGATTTTGACGTGTATTGTAGTTGGAGATCATTTAACGTGGATGTGGGCAGTTAGACTTGAGAAGGAATTGTGATGCTATGTTTTAGGATTATAGAAAAGTTTGTTTTTTTAATTGTTTAAAGAGAGAATGAGAGAGAGGGAGAGAGAGAGTTAATTTTTATTTTTTTCATCTATTTTTGTTTTCCCTTCACTTAGTTGTGTATGAATCTTTACATTTTGCCTACAACACAGGAGATCACAGGTAGCTTTCGACCCTATTGCCTATGAGTTCTCATCTGCGGAAGCAACATTTACCATGTCAAAACATACACCTATATGAAGTTGGAAGTTATATTTCATCGGTTGTTACACATTTGGTGGAAGCTCTAAGGGGTCCCATAGCAAAAAATGACCATTTTGTGTGAAGACTCTGAATTCCCATGGCAGTGTACAGAATTGGCTTCTTGCATTTATTTGTAAATATTTTTGTCCTACAACTGATTTACCAGCAAGAGTATTCTATTACAGCCTTTACTAGTTTCCAAAGTGTTGTTTGCAATATGGTTAGCAAATGTTAAGAGATCATACATGAAGTAGAAGTATTTGGACAACTATTATCCTTCTCTTATCTTGACAAACATCTATAGAAATGCATGTATTATGCATACGTATATATATATGTATATATATATATATACACGTGTGTGTATGTGTGTATAATATACATGCATGTATTATTGCAAGTTGCTATCCACCATAGTTTGAAGCATAATTCATATCTTAATAATTTTCACCTAGTTAGTTATGAAATTTCAAAACTCACAAAATTAGAACAAAATCAGCAAGAGGGATGTATAAGAATGATCCTTTTGCTGTACCAAATTGGGTGACAGCAACAGAATAATCACAATTTTCTAAAAAAAGCATATGTTTGCTCATTAAACTGTATTTTGTTTTACTTTTATTTTACAATTATGATAAATCATAAAAATGTGCCTGTAGCTCTGTAATTTGAACTGTGCAGTTAATTTTGTGTTTCATTTTCCCCATTGATTGTTTGCTTTGTTAAGAACTGAAAATTTTTCACTTCAATGTTTTCTATGAGGGTGTTTTCATCAGAATGTCAAAATTTTTCTTATTTGTTGATGAATAATTCCCATGATTATGTTCTTCCAACATTGTTGATGACTTTCTAATTGTTCTTTGTCTAAAAACATGTTAAATGTGAGGGTTGGAGTGCTGGCTCAGTGGTTATGACACTTGCCTGGCATGCATGAGGACCTGGGTTCGACTCCCAGCACCACATACACAACTATATAAAGTTGAAACTCTCTTTCTCTCTCTCTCTCTCTCACTGTCACTGTATCTTTAAAATAAAACTTAAATGTGAAATAATAACTGAATTTATTTATGGGTAAGATTGGATGTTCTTCTATATATGTGTGTGTATATATATGACTTTAATTTTTCTTCAAAAATGTAAAGCAATAATTTCATCAACTGATAGGTACATGTGGGTATTTTTGCATATGTATGTAAATTAAGAAGGAAGTAGCAACCCAGATGCCTTCACTGCATGAATGGATGCAAAAACTGTGATATAGATAGATAGATAGATAGATAGATATAGATAGATATAGATATATATGTAAATACTATTCAAAAATTAGAAATATTAGAAATTAGAAAATTAGAAAATTAGAAAAATTAGAAATTGCAGCCTTCAAAGGTAAATGGATGGCTATGAAGAGATCATGATGAGTAAAATCAGCTTAACCCAGAGATCTAAGGGTCAATTGTCTCCACTCATCTGTGGAGGTGGGGACTAGACCCTGGACAATGAGAAAGTTGGTCTAGTAGCATGAGTGAGTTAAATCCAGATAAGATGTAATGCTTTACAATCTAATACTTTTTTAGAGATATAGTGGGAAGGGGAAGGGAGGGATAAGGGAGGGTAATTGGGGGGGCACTCCTGGGGATAAATGCAATATCCAGAATATATACACATTTTATATTATTTTGTTAAAATCTTGTAAGGTTGTTCAAAAAAAAGAATATATGTATATCATATTGCTATTTTATATGAATTTATGATTGTACAATAACTCAACTCCTTAATAAAAAAATAAAGAAAATTGTAAAAATAAATAAATAAATAAATAAATAATAAAAAAATTAGAAATAATGATATTGTGGCCTTAAAGGTAAACAGATAGTGATGGAAAATTTCATGCTGAACAAAGTCAGCCAATTCGAGAGAGTCAAGGGTTGAATATTTTCACTCATTTGTGGAGGCTGTAGCAAAATCTAGGCCTGTGTGACAGCTAGTCAACCTCATATATTACCCCCAGCAAAGACATAACAACACATAATCTAGGGCAACCAAAGATATGTCACAGGGGGCAGTGGTGAGGGGGTGGATGGGGGAGGGGAGAAGGAGATAAAATAAGGAGGGATCCAGAAAGGAGGGATCCAGAAAGACAATCAGCAATGTGATATACTCTTTAACCTCCTGAGAGTGCAAATAATACTTATGCAATCGTTTAATTCTGGAAAATTCACAACCTAAGCATTGATATTGTTTGCAGTGACAAAACAATATATCAGGAGACTGAGGTGTGGGCGATGTGTTTGAAATTCTGGTTTAATAATATATGCATATCATATTGGTACTTTATATGCATTTACAATTGTATACTAAATCAACTCTGTGATAAAAAATTTAGAAAAAAATTAAGTAGGTCATAAAACAGATTGGATAGCCATTCAACAAAGTGATTACTTTGAAGTGGTGGTATTTTTGATGATTTTTATTTTACTCTGACATATTTCATAGTATTCCATGTATGTGGTATAATGTTAATACAGCTGTTTAGAACCATTTGAGGCATGGATGGTACAGAGGGCCTTGCTTTCCAGTTCTTTCTTCATTATTAGTAATGGAACATAACTTTTTGTGCCCCTCCCAAAGCTACACTATTTGTTTACTGCAGAATTTCACAACATCAGTAATGTCTTTACTTCTTGTATCACTACACTGAAAATGGCAAATAAAATTCACACTCATTCACACTGAGTCAACAGATTGGAACCAAGTTGCATCAGTTTTTTTAAAAGAGAGAGAAATAATTTTATTTATTGTTTCATCTGGACTCTTTTTTTCTTCATTTAGTTGTGTATGTGGTTTTGGGGTTCAAACTTGGATGCTTCTGCATACGAGGAAAGCGCTCCACCACTGAGCCACCTCTCCAGCTGGAGTTCCAGCAGTTTGAAAACCCACGGGGCACTCAACTTCTCAGACTACCTTCTTTGAGTCCTTCACATAAAGATCTGTCTGAATCTCTTTCAGCACATTTCCTCATTTATCTTCTTTTATGTGAATTTCAGAACCTGGGAGTTTCTACATAATTATTTATTTCTCCAAAGTATCTCAGGTTTGACCTCTTACTTCTACCACTCTTCTCGACTGCAGTTACTCTGGACCAGTCCATTTGCTGTGAGGGTAGAATCAATTTTGTTTCTCCTACTAATAGGTTTCCTGTTTCCAAAATACAGCAACATGAAGGAATGAAAAGCCTAAGGCAACATGCTTCTGTTGGCACACAGCTAAGAGATGAAACCAGCTAGGTACTCTTAATTGCTAACTCAATGCCACTGGATAAATTGTTCAAATGAAACATATGAAATTAAAATTGGAATCACACACGATAAAACAAGCATTAGCAGAAATGCATTTCCCCATACTTAACAATTTAAGGGATGTTTGTCCATAAATGTGAAAATAAACTTCTTCATTTTGCCATTTTTATAGAACTTGTCAATTATTCCTTTAGGTTTTCTCCGTTATTTTTAGTGTCTTATGGTAACAAGGTAAAACAGGTGCAATAAAACAGAAGTGATGAGTAAAAATTCAAAAAGAGAGAAAAACTACTACAATCTCTGAAAAACAAATCATAGACACCAAACCTGAAGTGAGAGTCCAGACATGAACCTATGTGTTTATGGCAACTTGAATTTCCACAATGAGAACACAAAAACACAAGGGGAGATGACAGTTTCTTCCAAAACTTGTGCTACAAAATCTGCACATCCGCTGGATTAGTCAGTTTTTCATTGTTGTAATGAAATACCTGAGGCTGAGTACTTCACATAGAAAAGAGGCATTTATGTTCACAGCTTGAAGGCAGAAAGTGCAAACACCATGGCAACATCCCGGCTGCATGGAACCATCACCTGGCTGGTAGTAGAAGCACACGTGAAATCACATATTAACTTAGAGGGTACAGAAACTGCATTGAGGGCTGACAAGGTCCCAAGATGAGACACATGCAAGAGAGTAATTCGGGGATCAGACTTCCTCTTTCATCACCAACATCTCTCCAGCAGCAGCCAGAGGTGTCACAAGAACTTAGTCTCTACTGAGGTCAATGCCACATGACCAACTAAATTGCCACTAGGTGTCACATCTTAGCTGCACCATCACTTCCTGCTTTGTCATGA
This sequence comes from Aplodontia rufa, assembly GCA_004027875.1. Lineage (NCBI taxonomy): Eukaryota > Metazoa > Chordata > Mammalia > Rodentia > Aplodontiidae > Aplodontia > Aplodontia rufa. The sequence continues at coordinate 18,437 of PVKS010023180.1, forward strand.
CGAGGAATGAGTTACCAACTGAGGAGCCCTTTGGAGACACAGTAAAACCATTTCTAAACCATGGAATCCACATGCAGGGCAACCAATTAGATCTTTATCTCCTGCCATATAAAATTAAACCTTGTGGACTGGAGTGATGACTCAGCGGTCAAGGTACTTGACTGGCATGCGTGAGGACCTGAGTTCAAACCCCAGCACCACATATACAAAAAAAAGTGTTGAAGAAAGGAGAGTCAAGTGAAAAATAAAAATTGATTCTCTCTTTCTCTCTCCCTCTTTCTTGCTGTCCCTCTTTCTTTATCACTATATATATTTTTTGTTGTTGTTGTTGTTTTTAAATATATATATATATACATATGTGTATATGTATATATATATATATGTATATATGTATATATATTAAAAAACAAAAAACAGAGTAAAGACTTTGTTGTAAAACCCAAATCTGTAATACTACTCACAGAAAATAGGGAAAAGGCTTCAAGACATTGGTCAGGGATGTATGACCACAAAACCACAAGCAACACAGGCATAAATGGACAACAAGTGAGAGAGATCAAGTTGGTAAAGTAAAATCAGGCTAGAAGTTTCATAGGTCAGAACAGAAATAATGATAACAATGACACAGGTGGATAATGGGTGGAATACACTTGTGCTCATTATTAGGATGACAGAGACTTGAACAGACTCAGCGCTTCTGTTTACTGGAGCAAAAACTGTGAGAAAGATGCTTCAGTTTCCAATGCTGTCACTCAGGGAGGTGTTAGAAGGCAGAAGATAAGGGGACAGGGCCATAAAGGGAAAGAAAAAGACAGTCAAAATAAGAAAAATCACTTCAGATAGAGAGGCAGAGGAGAAAATCATACTAAATATAGCTGGTGCAGAAACTGCATAGAGAGATGACAAGAGAAAATCAATCCATTTCCTGTACTAGTCAATGGAGTGTGCTGTGACACAAAGTCATTTTGTGAAGGACTTACCTAAGTTTACAGCCTAGGGGAGCATAAATTCTTGCATCTTCATCTAGGCTGGAGATAGTAGCAAATATGGACATGGGGAAATGTTTTTGAAGCAAGTGATTTATATGATAAACACAGTGAGATTACATAAGGAAAAGAACATCAAGTTCACCTGCTAACTGAGGGATGTTGGAGAGTACCATGACCACATTTCAGTGTCTGGGCATGAGATGATTTTCCCTGCACAGCAGACTCTTCACAGGAGTGAAGATATGCCAGCTACACACACTGTGGAAGGTTCCACCTGCTGGGACATGAACAACACGCACAATCACCTCTGCAAAGCAGGAGTCTGCTTGTACTCATAAGAGAGCTGACAGCACCTCCTTGACAGCCCTGGAGAATGGCAGGGTGAATACTGAGCTAAGAGTTTCTGAAGTCCCCTGCTTTTCTCCCAAAGCACAGTAAGCAACCACCTGTGCCAAAGAGCAATCTGGCCACTGCCCTGCAGAAACTCAGGGGATGTCCTCTGTGTGACAGCAGAGAATATGCTGCCAACTGGGTTGACACAGTGATAACAAAACTGCAGAAATGTGCACCATATTTGAGTGGGGGAATCCTGTGAGGATAGGCCTCAGAACCTGAGTTCCACCCACTTTTTGGAAGCAGGATGCTGAACTACACATTAGAAAAGTAAATATTCAGCACTACACCCTAAGACAGTGTCCGTTGAGTCCATTACCGTCTACAAGCCCAGAGAAGATCAGACCACACAAAGTCGAGATGTTAACATTCCCCATTTCCTCCAACATGTGGCTCATTCCAAATCTGAAAGCCCTACAAAGGAGTCTCTTACCTGAAAAATCCCAGCAAAGGAGAAACTTTAGTAGTTTTATGTGAGTTTCCATATTTCAATGGTATTATGTTCTGTGTCTGTTTTGTTAGTCCTCGTGATGTGGTTCTGCATACATTTTTAACTTTTGTATTTTCCACTTCTTAATTAGTTTTTATTGTGTTCTTTCTACCTCTTTTCTTATTTCCCATTTTATGCTCCTCCTTCCATTCCTGCTTTCTTTCATTAGTCAGTTTTTCTTCAACTGTCCCTCCTTCCTGTTCTATCCATTTTACATTCTTACATTTCCTCTTTCTGATTTCCCTTTCCTTTCTATATTGTATACAGTTGAACATTCATTTTGCATTCCTTTTTCCCTAAACCCCCATCTACTCTGTTAATAATTACCTTTTCTGATTTCTGGGAAAGGGAATTGTAGCAGACATTTCAATATGTTTCTAAGAATGTCAGAATGAGTATTGTTTTCCAGTTGTTGCTGCCACTGGTAGTTATTCATTACACTAAAAGTGGTGCTCGGACTGGAAAACAGTAGTTTGAACATATTACTTTGGATGCCCAGATATACTCCAATCACGGGGATATTGTAAAGGAAAGAAACTCACTAAGACAATTGTTTAGTAATTGGGTAAGAACTGTTAACCTCGAGATATGTGTGAGTTTCAGTAGGGACACAAGAAATATAAGACAATGTAATGTCACTTCCCCCAACTCATAATTCCTTAATAACTCAAATCCATATATATTGAAGTGGTGAAAATGCCAGAAAAAAATAATTTAAAAGCTTGTTTATCAAAACGTTTAAGGAAACAAAAAACAAACAAGAATGAACCAAGAAAGTCAGCACAGGATATGAAGGAGCATGTAATATAGATACAGAGATTTTTTTTTATTAGAAGTATATAGAGATACAATTGAGGGGGAAACATTATCAAACGAACAGTAATCAATGTAGATATATTTGTTATCCTAGAGATTTTGAAAAATGTTCAAAACAACTCTTTAACATGAACAAATCAAACTCCCAAATTAAAAATTCAGTGAGGAGGGGCTGAAGTGGTGGCTGGCCAGTTTGGACACTTGCCTGGTATGCAAGAGTGCATGGGTTCAAACCCCAGCACCCACATACACCACTAAGTGTCAGAGCAACAAAGGTCATGTGAGAAACTGAATAAAAATTGACATTCTTTCTCTCTCTCTCTCTCTCTCTCTCTCTCTTTCACTGTGCTTCTAGGTTTAAAAAAAAATTCGTTTGGGAACTGGTTATGGTGGTGCATGTCAGTAATTCCCCAACATACCAAGTGCGGCACAAAAGGTCACAAATCCAGGGCAGCCTTAGCAACTTAGCAAGAACCTGCCTCAACATGTGAAAAAGGAGCTGGTCATGTGGTTCAGAGGTAGAGTTCCTGTGGTTTCAATACCCAGTAGTACAAAGGAAAACGTATCAGTGAATTGTCTCACCAATAGAATAAAGACAGAAAAGGTGAGAAATTTCATGACTCAAAGATAAGGTGGACCAACTAGAACATTCAGACAATAACAAAGAACAAAATATAACCAAGAAACAGTATATACAAGAGCACTAGGACAACTTTAAACATCATCTTTAAAACTCCTGTCTCTTGAAGAAAGAGTGGAGATCGAGGATAATGACAGAGAAAATGTATTTTTGAGGTAACAGCAGAAATAGCTCTAATATTGGGAATGCAAAGAACACAAAGATACTTGGGACATTTAGAACAACAAATAACTATGATCAGAAAAGAACTTCTCCATGATGCACTGTACTTAAAATGCCAAAGATACAAAAAAATGGAAAAGAAAAAAAAGTCTGAGTACATAAAAGCTGTAAGGTGGATCATTGTCACAGGGCTATGCTCTGCTATGTAACTGAGGCTGTACACAGACTCCCTCTTCATACCTCAGTCTTTGCAATAGTTCCAGAAAATTTTCTGTTGTTTTGCTTAGAATAAGAGGCATAAGTTTATTAGAAAGGATTGGAAAGGGGGAAAGGGTACACTAACAAGGGACAGATCAGGTCCTCTCAGAGATGGGTGCCATGCCACTGTTGCCCATCAGTTTTCTTGGGGTCCCAGGGAAATTTCCAGGGAGTCCTCCACAGGTCCACATTTTGACTTCTGACTGACAGCATAGGAACTAGAGGGACTCTCTTCAAGAAGATGGTCTAGGGGTCGCAGACTCAGAGATTCTAACGCAAGTCCATCCCCCTGTTTTGCCTCAAATCTCTATCCTCTTAATCCGTTTATTATCCTTTGAATTGCTGTCAGCTAGCTTTCATTGCAAAGGTCCTGATGTTTGAGGTACCAGGATGATAAGGACTGTGATAGATTGGCTAAAAGGGAGGTTCCAGGTCATCTAGTAGGCTGACATGAACATGAAACAATATTGTTCCTTAAGGGGAAGTAATTACGGCTGGGGAAAATTTTAACATACCAATCTGCCTTCACCATGCCATCACTATGAGGTGATTATCTCTTAGAAAGGCACCCTGCGCTTGATTTGGTATTCATTGTCTTTACCCTGATCATCCTTTCATCATTGCCAAGGTACCCAAGGACAGAGAGTCGTCTGTAAAGGCAAAACACATCAGAATATTAGCAGATTTTTCAGGATGAACTAAGACTAGGAGAACATGGAATGATGAAACTCAAGTCAAGGAAGAGGATGACTGCAAAACTTCATATAGAAAAACCACCCTGCAGATTTGAAGAAGAAATTAAACCATTCATATAAACATAAAAAAAGAATTCATGAACAAAAAAGCTTTTGTAGAAGGCAAAATCTATTCTTAAAGGAACCATGCATAGAGAGGAAGATGAAAATAACCAACACAACATAGGGAAAGCATGAATCTCCTTAGAAGGCATATAAGCAAATGAGAATTCATAATGAAACAAATTTTAGAATAAAAACACAGGAAGTAATACATAACTCTGTCTAATAGCACAGTAGGAAAATGAAATAAAATCTCCAAAAATTTCTGAATTAAAAAAATAACTACCAGTCTAAAAAAAAGACATAGACTGGGCTGGAGCACTGGCTCAGCAGTTACCACTCTTGCCTGGCATAAGTAAGGACCCAGATTCGAACCACAGCACCACATATGCAACAAAGTGTCAGAGCAGCAAAAGGTATATGAAAAACTAAAAAAAATTGAGCCTCTCTTTTTCTCTATCACTGCCCTTGTCTTTTTTTTTTAGGGCTGAGGACTGAACTCAGGGCCTTGCACATGCTAGGTAAGCGCTCTGCCACTAAGCTAAATCCCCAACCCCTGTCCTTGTCTCTTAATAAAGACATAGACTAAGGTATTGTATTAAAACAAAAGTCCCAACTGTATGCCATCTAAAAGAATGAAATCTGACCAGCAAAATATTCACAGAAGGAAAGTCAAAGAATGGAAAATGATATTCCATATGATTGTCATCCCACAACAATCAGAAGCTGTTATGCTCATATCCAACAAAGCAGACATTCTGCCAAAATTAATCACAAAACACAGAAACTTCAGTCAATACACACAGGCAAATGGAATCAGCTGAAAATAACATTTAAGCATTTTTAGTATTTATGCCACAAATATCACTATGCTGAACTTCTGAAAAATAACATCCTCAACACAAAGGACAAATTGATCTCAATAGAATAGCAATAGATGACTTTAATACAACATTCTGACAAATAAAATGTAATTCAGACCAAAACAAAGCTCAAAAAACTACTAAACTTTTGAACTATACTTAGGTCAGATGGATTTAAATGATATGTGCTATTTCATCCAAAAACTGAATATACTTTCTTTCAGCTGCTTTTGAAATATTCTTCAGAATAGGCATATATTTAGCCCAAAGGTGACTCTTAGCAAACACAATACATTAAAAAAAATTGTTGGCAATTTATCAGTTCATAAATCAGGTGAAAATACAAATCAACACAATTAAAGGTAGAGAATCTATAAAAACAAATAGAAATTGAAAAATACAGTTTTCAATGCTGAGTGGGTCATTGAAGAAATCAGGGCAAAATGGAAAAATTCTCCAAATGAAACTAAAACAAAAACATGGCATACAACAATATGTGTAATACCGTGAAGGCAGTTCCAAGAGGGAAGTATACAGCTGTGAGTGTTTTCAAAATATCCAAAGTAGCTCAGATAAGCTACCTAATGATGCATGTCAAGGTCCTAGAAAGATGGGATCAAACTAATCTCAAAAGCTGTAGAAGAAGAGAAATGATCAGATTAGAATTTAGTAAACTAGAGAATACAATGCTATATAAAGGATAAATGAAACATAGTGTTGGTTTTTTTAAAGATAAGGAAGACCGAAAAACCCATAGTCTAACTAACAAAAAGGGAGAGAAGACAGAAATGATTATCCTTAGAGAGAAGCAATGGAAATTACAACAGATACCACTAAAATACGTTGGATAATGAGGGAACATTTTGAAAACTTATATTCCAAAATCTGGATGAAAACAGAGACATTTCTAGACACTAACATTGCAACAGAATTGAACCCAGTGAATAGAGAACACCTGAGCAGAGAATGTGAATAAAGAATAAAAAGCATCCCAACAAATAAAAGCCCAGTCCCTGATGAATTGATAGCTGAATGCTGAGAGGCTTTTAAAAAAATAAACTAAATCCAATGCTCCACAAATATTCCGTGAAATACTGAACGATAAAATAGTTGCAAAATCGCTTCAGGAAGTAAATTCTACACCAAAACTAAAACCTGATGGGCATAAGTCATAGAAAAAATTGCACACCAATATCCTTAATGGGGGCGTATGTGCAAAACACCGAAATAAGGTACTTGAAACCCAAATGCAATGACACATTAAAATGTAATACAATAGAATGAAATTAATTTCATTCCAGTATTTCAAGGATGGTTCAACATATGCAAATTAATAAATGTAATGTACCAGAGAATGATAATCAAAGATAGAAACATCAAAAATAAGTGGAAATTAATTTAACCAATAGGGAAAATAATTCTATATGTAAAATAAAAGAGCACTGAAAAAGAAAAGGAAGACAATTGAAGATGGAAAGACCTTCCATGTGATGCATAGTCAGATTTTATACTCTTGAAACGCCCATATTACCTAAAGAGATCTGCAAATGCAATATAAAACTCATCCAAAATTTTTTTCTAACTTTGAAAGAATTAGAACAATAGTCCTTAATTTCATATGGAAAAACAAAATATCAGTACAGTCAAAACAATACTTACCAAAAAATGTTATGCTGAGGCAACAAAATACCCAATTTCAAATTATGCTCTTGAGCCATGGTAAAAACAGCAACAACAACAATAAGGAAAACAACAAAGCATGATACTGCAATAAAATCCGACATCTAGACACATGGAATACAGTAGAAAGCACAAAACCTAAATCATATATAGACAGGCATGCAATTCTTGACAAATGTGCCAAAATAATCCACTTGAAAAAGATAGTCTCTTCAACAAATGGTGCCAGTGACACTTGACATGTAAAAGAATGAAAGTCGATCTTTATACTCCACTCTACACAAAAGTTGCCACAAAATGCGTTAAAGGACTAGGTGCGTGCCCAGAAACTTTGTGACTCCCAGAGGAAAACACAAGGGAAGCACTTCAACCCTGAGGAACAGGAAAATGATACCAAGAGTCAACAAATGGGAACACAGCAAACTGAAAAAGACTGTGGGACTAGAGAGGCAGTTCAGTTGTAGATAACTCCCCTGGCATGTGCAAGACCCTGGGTTGGATTACCAGCACTGCATATACAAATAAATAAAGGAATAACAAAACCCAGATTTTTTAAAAAATTGACTCTCTCACTCCCACTCATGCTCTCTCTCCTGAAACAAAAAAATAAAAGACTTGTGCACATCATAACAAAATAAGAGTCCGGAAAGAGAACCTATGGAATGATACAAAATATTTTCAAATCTGCTCTTCTGTTGGAATATTAGCAACAAGATTATAAAAAGAACAGAACAAACTCGATTCCGAACAACAAAAGGAAAATTCAGCAAATGAAGAATGATCTAGAAATATACTTCTCCAAAGAATGAATGAGCAACAATGACATGAAAATGTAGTCAGGATCTTTACCAATCTGCAAGCTGCAAATCAGAACTACAGTGAGATTTCATCTGACTCCAGACAGGATGAAAATTATCAAGAGGAGAAATTACAAAGAATGCTGACAAGGACTCAAGGAAAGAACCCATATATATGTGCTGGTGGAAATGAAAAATAGTACATTATGGTTGTTTCTCAGAAAACTAAAAATGTAACTACCAAATGATCCAGGTATAAAAATTTTCAGTATTTTCCCCAAGCATTAAAAGACAGCATATTTAGAGATATAGGCCTGTGGTTTATTGAAATATTAGTCACAACAGCTAAGTTATGGGATCAGCCTAGATGTCCATCAGATGATGAATAGGGAAAGAATATGTGGTTTGCATACACAATGGATTTTTCATCATTAAACAAGAATGAAGTTATGTCATTTGCTAAATAATGAGTGGAACCTGAGAGCATTATGCTAAGTGAAAGAATTCATACTCAGAAAATCTAGGGTCCAGTGCTTTCTCTCAAATATAGTAGATGGAGAGGATGAAAACAAAGAAACAGGAAGTGGAGAATCTCAAGAAAATCAAAGGGAGAGGAACACCATTGATGAAATAGACTAGGAGAAAGAATAAATGTGGGGAGAAAGATTAGAATCTCTAGGAAAGGCATTGACCAAATTCCATTGTCATATCATGTAGACTACAAATATGTAACAACGAATCTGACTATAATGTACAATTACATTTCTCTGTATAGTCAGCTTCTTTGTTGCTGTAACCAAAAGTTCAGACAAGAAAATGTATTTGGTGCTCAGTTTCACAGAGCTCAGCCCTTAGAAGGAAAACTCCACTGTTCTGGGCCTAAGGAGAGGCATATCATCAAAATGGAAGAGTATGATAGAGGAAAACAGTCCAGAACATGACAGGAAGCCAACAAGAAGCATCTCCTCTCACCAAGAATAAAATACATACCCCAAAGGCACAACCCCCAACGTCCTACCTCCTCCACCAAGCCCTCTCCCCACCTATCATTACCACCCAGTTAATACATTGAGGTGAATTAATGCACTGATGAGGGTAAGGCAATTGGAACTTACACATTTCACCTGTAAATTTTCAAGAATTGTCTCACACATCAGCTTTTTGGGGTCACCATATATCTACTTTTTTAATGAAGAAATTTAGTAGTTAAACAATCAAAATGCTTCCAATGAAACAATATGATATAAATGTATATATTCCTAAAATTAGATTTACCCTCAAGAGCCCCCCAATTACCCACCATTATCACTCCCCTTACCTCCTTCCCAATACATCTCTACGAATGCCTTAGGTTCTATGTCACTACACCTTTTCAGATTTTAAAACATGAGAATTGAACATTTTTCACACTGGCTAGTGTCAAGCTCCAGCCTCCACAGATGAGTGAAGATATTCGACCCTTTGACACTCTGGGCTAGGCTGTTCACTCAGCATGATTTCCTCCACAGCCATCCATTTACCTTCAAAGGCTGCAATATCATTTTTTTCTAATTGCTGTGTAGAACTTCATGGTATATATGTCACAGTTTTTGGATCCATTCATCCAGTGAGGGGCATCTGGGTTGGTTCTATAATTTAGCTATTGTAAATTGAGCTGCTATGAACACAGGTTTTGCTGTGTCACTGTAATGTGCTGATTTTAAATTCCCTGGAAAAATATCCACGTGAGGTATAGATGGATCATGTGGTGGGTTCATCCCTAATTTTTTCAGGATTCTACCCATTGCTTTCCAGAGGGACTGGTTACACTATGCAGTTCCACCAACAGTTTGCTAGTGTTTCTACCTCTCCACAACCTCTCCAGCATCTATTATTGTTTATTTCTTCATTTTGCCAATCTGATTGGTGTGAGGTGATATCTTAATGTAGTTTTCATTTACATTTCTCTGATTACTAGTGATTTAGTGCACTTTCTCATGTATTCATTGGCTCAATCAATGTCCTCTGTTAAGAAGTTTCTATTTAGCTCTTTGGCCTATTTATTGATTGGGTTGTTAGTGTTTTTGAGTTTGAGATTTTTGAGGATTTTGTAGATGCTGGATATGAGACCCCTGTCAGAAGAATCACAGGCCATTATTCTCTCCATTTCTGTAGGAAACCTCTTGACTCTTTTGATTGTTTCCTTGGCAGTACAAAAGCTTTTTAGCTTTATGGCATCCCATCCACTGATTTTTTACTTTACTTCCTTCACTTTTGGAGACCTGTTGAGAAAGTCTTTGCCTACTCCCAAATGCTGAAATGTTGGACCTAATTTGTCTTCTATCAGTTGCAAGGTAGCTGGTTTAATACCTAGCTCCTTGATCCATTTTGATTTGATTCTTGTGCAAGGAGAAAGATATGGGTCTAATTTCAACTTTCTGCAAGTGGATGTCCAGTTTTTCCAGCACCATTTCTTGAATAGACTGTCTCTCCTCCATGTAATATTTTGTCCCCCTTTGTCAAAGATCAGATGCTTAAAGATTTGTGGGTTTATTTCAGGGTCTTCTATTCTATTCCATTGGTCTTCATTCCTATCTTGATAACAGTACCATGCTGTCTTTGTTACTACAACTCTATAGTATAGATGTGGTATAACAAAAGCACTTGTTTTGTCTTTCTTGCTTAGTAATGTTTTGTTAATTTTGGGTTTCTTATTGTTGCAAATGAATTTGAGAACTGATTTTTCCATGTTTTTAAAGAATGACATTGGTATCTTGATGGGGAGTGCATAAAATGTATATATAATTTTAGACAGAATGGCCATTTTTATTATATTAATTTGGCTTAACAAAGAGCATAGAACATCTTTCCATGTTCTTAGGTCATCTTGGATTTCAATGTCTGATCGTTTTCACCATAGAGGTATTTGACTTCCCTATTTAGGTTAATTCCCAAGTATTTAATTCTTTTCAAGGATATTGTGAATGGGACTGATTTCCTGATTTCTTCTTCTGCCCTATTATTGTTAGTGTATAGGAAAGTTATTGATTTATGGGTATTGCTCTTGTAGCTGGCCACTTTGCTAAATCTGTTTATAAGTTCAAGCAATTTTCTGGTGGTGTTTTTTGGATCTTCCAGATACAGGATCATGTCATCAGCAAAAAGAGAGTTTGACTTCCTCTCTTCCTATTAATATCCTTTTGATTTCTTTCTCTTGTCTAATTGTTCCAGCTAGGGTCTCAAGAATGATATTGAATAAAAGTGGTGAGAGTGGACAGCCTTGTCTTATTCCCGAGTGTAGTGCAAATGCTTTCAGCTTTTCTCCATTTAGTATTATACTAGCCAAGGGTTTAGCATATATAGCCTTTACATAGTTTAGAAAAGTTCCTTTGGTCCCCATCTTCTCTAGAGTTTTGAGCATAAAAGGGTACTGAATTTTATCAAAGGCCTGTTCTGCATCAATTGCGATGATCATGTGGTTTTTGTCCTTGATTCTGTTTAAGTGATGAATTATGTTAATTGTTTTGCATATGTTGAACCAACCCTGCATACCGAGGATGAAGTCCAATTGATCATGACGGATTAGCTTTTTGATAAGTTTTTGAATATGGTTTGTTCAAACTTTTTTCAGGATTTTTGTGTCCAAGTTCATCAGGGATATTGTTCTGTAGTTTTCTTTTTTGATGTGTCCTTGTTGGGTTTTGGTATCTGTTATGGTTGCTTCATAAAACTTGTTTAGGAGAGTTCTCTCCTTTTCAATTTCTTGAAATAAAATAATAAGGAGGCATGTTAATTCCTCCTCAAAAGTGTGATAAAAATCAGTGGGGAAGGCATCAGGTCCAGGGCTTTTCCTCTTTGGTAGACTTTTATTTCCTACATGGATTTCAGTGCCTGTGACTGGGTTGTTTAGGAATTCAAAATCATCCTGTATCAATTTAGGGATGTTGTATGTGTCCAGAAATTTGTCAATTTCCTGCGTATTATCTAATATGGAGGACTATAGATTTTCAAAATATAACCTTATAATTTGTGGCATTTTCATGGGGTCAGCGGTGATTGCTCCCTTTTCATTGCAGAATTTATTGATTTGCTTCATTTCTCTCCTTTTTAATTGAGATTAGCTAGGGGTCTTTTTATTTTTTCAAAGTACCAGCTCTTTGTTTCATCAATTCATTTTGTTATGTTTTGTTCTCAATTTCATTGATTTCAGCTCTCATCTTGATTATTTCCTGTCTTCTGCTGGCTTTGGGTTTAGACTGTTCATCCTTTTGAAGGGCTTTTAGGTAGAGCATAAGCTTATTTTTTGGATCTCTCCTTATTTTTAATGTGGGCACTCAGTGCTATAAATTTTCCCTTTAGGAATGCTTTCATGCTGTCCCTGAGGTTTGATATGTTGTGTCTTCATTTTCATTCTCTTCTAAGAATTTTTGGATTCATTCTCTCATGTCTTCCTGGATTCATTCTTCATTTAATAGGGTATTATTCAATCTCCATGCATATGTGTGTTTTCTGTTATTATTTTTACTGTTGATTGCTAGGTTCATGGCATTGTGGTCTGATACGATACACGAAATAATATCTACTTTTATATATTTGCTGAGATTATCTTTGTGAACCAGAATATGATCTATTTTGGAAAAGAATCCATGTGCTGCTGAGAAGAAGGTGTGTTCTACTAACCTGGGGTAGAAAATTCTATATATGTGTATTAAGTCCATTTGATTTGTGGAGTTGCTTAGGCTTGTGATTTCTTTATTGATTTTTTGTTTTAATGATCTCTCTATTGGTCACAGAGGAATATTAATGTCTCTCAGTATTATTGTGTTGAGGTCCACGAGTGGTTTGATGTCATGAAGTAATTTATTCACATAGTTGAGAACACTGTTATTTTGAGAATAATTATTAAGTATGGTTATTTCTTCCTGTTGTAGGGTTCCCTTTACTACTATGTAGTGGCCTTCTTTATCTCTCCTGATTATTTATGTTTGAAATCTACTTTCTCCGATATTAGTATTGTGATGCTGGCTTGCTTTCTTGGGCTGTACACATGAGAGAATTTTTTCCATCCTTCTCTTTATTTAAACTTCTGGTTACCCTTCACCTATAATATGAATATAGAATTTGCAAAGATCATTCAGCAGAATTTTATGAGCATATTAAAAGCATAGAAACACCACCTGAGGGGTTGGGGATTTTGCTCAGTGGCAGAGCGCTTGCCTAGCACATGCAAGGCCCCAAGTTTAGTCCTCAGTCCTGAAAAAAAAAAAAAAGAAACACCACCAGAATCTTGATTCTATAAAATGGACTTGAACAAGAACCTGAAGAGTCACAATTTTCCTAATATTCAGTTAGACCTCAGTGGAAACTATGAAAGAACATTTCCATGCCTGTATATTATTACTATTTTTACAACACACCATTTTTTTCTAAGTACAGAAAATGAACATAAAAAGTGTAACTGAGTTGTTTAACATAGAAAAAAATAACTTGAAAATAACATAGCTAAAGTGTTAATATTACATTTGTAATGGTAGAAGTTATTTGAAAGGGAAGTTCAATAATGCATTTGTCTTCTTCTCTTGGGCAAAACAGTTGATTTCTAAGTGGAATAAACATAATTCCTCAGTTTTCATCTAGTGTCAATATTTGACTGTGAACAACACCTCTTTTTACCCTTGAAAGCATTTTACCTTCCACAATAAATAATATGTTCATACTAGTTTTCTGACAAACCATCATTTATAATATCAAAGTTGAAGAAGACGTGTACCATACCTTATGGTAGGTCAAAACGTGAATGAATATTCAGGTGAACAAATAAATAAAGAAATTGGAAGGATAAAGTGGAAAAGGAGACAGAGGAAAAGTGGGAATCAATGTTTAGTTTTTCACTTGGCTTTTATTGCTCTGACACTTCATTGTGTATGTGGGGCTGGGGATTGAATCTGAGTACTTGTGCATGCAAGGCAAGCACTGTAACTGTTAATCCACCACTTCAGCCTCACCATTATTATTTTAAAAAATACTACATGACATGGGTGACATGATTATATCATATGCTGTCTACTGACCTAGGAGAAACACTACTTTATTACCTTCCCCATGTCTGACTCTCCTTCACTATTCCCTGTGAAGGTTGAGGATGCTTTACACAATAGGTGCTAATGAAAACTCTTTTTTACAAACTGAAAAAATTCACGACCCAGCAAAGGAATGTGGCACACGTGCAATTCCAGCTACTTTTAGGATAAGGCAGGAGGATCACATTTCCAAGCCAGCCTGAGCAGCTCAGGATCCTCAAATTTCAAAATAATAAAAGAACATGCAGGGATGTAGTTCAGTTGTAGAATACCCCTGGGTTCAATGTCCAGTACTGCAACAACAACACGGGAAGAACAAGGACA